>JACXGI010003485.1:13988-39230 GCA_016801175.1 Esox masquinongy | reverse complement strand
GAATAACATGAAAAAGCTGGTTGGTATATGAAAGTGGATGAGATTGTCATTAATAGATAAAATGAAATGACGTGATGTCGCGGCAAAGACATGATAACTAACAAGAACGGGGTTTCTACCGGACTGGAAGTATTAATCAGTGAAACTGGGTGTCAAATGTAAACAAATACCTGAACTAAATAGTTGTATCACAATTTTATTTAATGTTACCAATATAGTTCTAAAGTGATGAATGGTGACATGTAGCCAATAACAAAGTTAAGAGGCGTAATCTTTTGGAGGCATACTGGTTGTTTTGTCATTATTAAATCCACGGCTGCCACAGAAGACATCTGCCATTTCGAGCGCTGAGTAGGTCGTTTACATAGTAAGTACAAGTTATATTATTTGAAAGAATTGTTTTGAATTGTGTTGCAATTGTAAAAGTTAACTAATTACACATTTGAACTTTTTAGGAATGTATAAAACAATTACGTAATGAAAAGGATAGAGCAATCCAAACGTTAAGCTTTTATTCGGCTCTCATATTGTCTGTTTTATATCTGTGGTTTAGGGGTGAGTGGAATTCAACACAGCCTTGTTTATAAAACACCTTGTTGGACCTTCAGACCTTGGTAAGTAGTCTTTTAACATTTAGTAATCATCAGCTTTAAATATCTGTATACGCTTGGTCTTCTGTTAACCCACATTGTTTTTATTTCAGACCAAGTAACCAACATCGATGTCAGCTGGACTGTGCAGTTGTGATTTTACGCAATGTCGTGAACCGATGCTTCTTGTGTAAGTGTAAACATTCACAGACATTTTCAGTGGTGTTCTAAAATGTTATTAACATTATGACAATCTGCATATAGCTGAATCTTTGTACTCTATATATCAACACTCCAGTGTGGAGTGGGTCATGTTAGAGACTACTACAACCATAATGGCTTCAGTTACGGAACCCCCCCACCTTGTGGCTGTACAGCGTCAGAGTTTCATTGTTGCCCCATTATACAATGCTTGAAAGCTGAAGGTAATACATCTTTACAGTCAACTCATCAAAACTGTGATGTATGTAAATGTATGTTTGAGTTAGAATAATATTTTAACCTGTAAGTGCATTGTTATTTACACGTTAAGATAGAGAAATGGCAAAAGATATTGCTAACAACAGACCAGACACAGAACAACCACCAACCTCAACACATATCCAACAGACCGTACCTAACACAAGTGCACACAGTGATACCCCCATAGATAATACTCACAATACAGCGAAAAGACCCCACATGGCAGCACCAGAGTCACCCCATCAAGATGTACAAAACTGTGAATCTGTTAATCTACAGATTACACATGAGCAAGTTAATACATTGTTGCACAGCGATGCAGACGTTAATCCACAGATGTAAGGTTTGTTAACCGAGATTAGTAGCCCACATTTTTTGGACGATGTAGTTGACACACCTACAAACTCTCTGATGCATTCTCATTACAACAACCTGTCTGATTTTGAAAGGTTCAGCTCTTTAACACAGACCGGTGATGGTGATGTCAGAGTGATACAACGGAATCAATTTGACAATGTGGAATTATGACAGTCTGTAAATTTCCAAAATATTGGTGAAGTTGATGATTTTGGTGCATTCTATGGTCACATTATGGAAGGCTTGGATACTTTGATTGTTAGAGCTTCAGACTTGGTACTAGGACCCGCCGATCGTTTACTGATAGAGTGGTTTGGTGAATCTCTGATCTCCTCGGTACATGAGACCAAGAGAGCTGATGAATGTAATGAACACACGTTTGGGGGGTTACTCAAAAGTGTTATGCAGAGTAATGCAGAGCTTTTGGTTGATGAATCACTAGAGCTGAGTGCCCAGACTGTAAGCAGATATGTTATTCTGATTTTTGTTATGGCCATCATGAAGGCTTGAAGTTCCACAAAGGTGCAGGTTGTTGGGTTAGCAGGTGTGACCAGAAGAAATACTGTGTCGATTGTAGTTATCAATATACCGTTAGTATTACCAACTATAAAGCACACAAGTGCATGGCTAACATGTGTCCCAATTTTATCATGGATCTGACTGTTGAAATGAATCATCAGTGTTTCATTAAACCCGAGGACCCCAGTGAGCGCTACATATTTTATGATTTTGAGACAATTGCCAATCCTGTGAACGGTATACACACTGCAAATTTTGTGTGTGCAATAAGCTTTGATAACGAGACGTGGTGTTCGGCCGGAGATGGTTGTGTTGCTGTTTTTTTCCAAAAGTTTAGGCCACCGAAATATACTGACTACACCTTTTTTAGCACACATCTCGAAAGGTTTTGATGGTTACGTCTTGATGGAACACCTTGTTAACAACGGTTTTGGCGTGACACTTATCGCTAATGATAGCATGCTCATGATTTTTACAGACAGCATATTCAATCAGCGATACATTGATAGTCATTGTTTCCTACCAATGAAGCTGGCAGCTTGGCCACATGCTATGGGTTTTAAGGATTTGAAAAAAGGCTACTTTCTTTACAAGTTTAACATCAAGGAGAATGAGAACTATGTTGGTCCCCATCCAGAACCACATTACTACGGTGTGAATACCATGATGGCTAATGGTATGAGTTTTTGCAATGGTTTCCACAGACATTTTTGTCATGAAGGATGAAATAAAGGCTTACTGCGTGAATGATGTGGTCATCTTTGAGAGAGGGTTGTATGCGCTACAGACTCGAGTTCCTGGAATGTGGTGGTGTTGACCCCTTCCGATCAATTACGATTGCTTTGGCTTGCATGAAAGTATTTTGCAACAGATTCTTCACCAAGGACACAATTGCATTGGTCCCCTCAAACAACAACAATTGTTGTCAGAAGACATTCTCATCAGCTCAATCCAATGGCTTGAATATGTGGCCTCTGATGAGAATATATCGATACAGCACGCCCTGAACCGGGGTGAAATGAAAATCGGGGCATACAATGTTGATGGATACGCTGAACGTGATGGTGTGTGCACAGCCTGTGAATTTCTAGGCTGTTTCTGGCACTGTCACCCAAAGTGTCATTGTTCAACAAGCATCAATCCGGTGACAAAGATTCAGCACGGGTTGATGCACCAGCAATGGCTGGGAACGCTTTAAGCTTTAATAGAACAACACAACATACATGTTCTGTACATATGGGAGTGTGAGTAGAATCAGCTTAAAAACACATCCGCAGATGTCCAAGCTTTCTTGAAGACCTTTGATGCTCCAGTGCGCCTTGACCCTCGGGATGCTCTTTTCGATGGTTGAACCAATGCAATTCATTTGAAGTTCACGGCTCAAGAAAGGGAGACTATTCAGTATAAGAATGTCTGTAGTCTTTACCCATTCTGTAACAAGACAAAGACACATCCGATTGGGCACCCAAACATAATCTTTTGAGATTTCAAACAACTAGACACCTAATTTTGTATTGTTAGGGCGACCGTGTGTCCGCCGAAAGGCCTTTATCGCCACATTTTAACGCACAGGGTTGGTGGTAAGATGTTCTTTCCCTTGTGTAGATTATGTGCAGAGTCTGAAAACCAGGTAACTGATTGTTCACATACTGATTCAGAAAGAGCTTTAACTGGTATCTGGGTTTCTATTGAGCTGATTAAGGCTGTTGAGAAAGGTTATCGCATTGTGAAAATATCCAAAGTCTGGGATGTCACCAGGACATCAGATAATCTTTTTGCAGATTAAATGAGAACATTCCTGAAGCACAAGCAGGAAGCTAGCGGCTTCCCACCATCAGTGGTTGACGATGATGCTGAAGAAGAGTGCAGTATATTCGTGAATATCATGAAAAGGAGGGTGTGCTGCTTGACAAGGAAAACATTGTTGTAAACAGTGCTAGGCGATCTTTGGCTAAATTGGCAATGAATAGTCTTTGGGGTAAGATGGGTGAGCGGACTAACCTTATGAACACATTGTTAATTACAGACCCAGAGGAGTTCAGCCACTACCTTTTTTCCACTGAGATAGAAGTTAGTCATTTCTCTTTCATCTCAGACACAGTTGCGATGGTACAGTGGCATTACACAACACAGACACCAATCAATCCACGTAACGGCAATATTTTTATTGCCAAGTTCACAACAGCTTATGCTAGACTAGAGTTGTATTCACTCTTGGAGAAGTTGGATAGACGTGTGCTCTACACAGACACTGATTCAGTGATCTTTGTCACACATCACGGGGATTGGGTACCCCCTCTAGGCCCATTCTTGGGTGACTTGACTGATGAGTTACTAGATGGTGACAGCATCACACAATTTATTAGTGGTGGCCCAAAGACATATGGTTACAAAACCGTTAAAGGTCTGACCTGTCTCAAAGCAAAAGGCATTACACTCAACAGCTACAACTCAAGTATTGGAAATTTAAATATGCTAACAAGACTGGTTGATAACTTTGTACAAAGGCGAAAGTGGTGCTGATGATCATGTCCTTGCAAATGCAGACACAATTGCTAGAGATAAAAGAGCGTTCATATTGGAAAAACAGAGTAATGTCCAAGTGCTTCAGAGTTGAAAACAACAAGTGTGTACTGCTCCCCGATTACAGCACAAGGCCTTACGGGTACTAAATCACATTCTAGGATGGATAGTGACCATAGTGGATTTGACCCACGACTACAACAGCTGCGTCATTAGCGGGCCCAGTAACTCGTGTAAAACGTATTTTGTGAAGATGTTGCTGGATAATGCTGATGTTGTTTTCTCCAAAGAAATTCAGAATATAGTCTGGGTTTATTCGTGTTGGCAACCGGTGTATGACAAAGCGTTGAAGTTGAGAGAGATTACTTTTATAGAAGGTTTACCCGCATCGTTGTGTGACGATTCAGAAAAACAACCTTTTAATTATTGAAGATTTAATGAAAAGTGCATCAGAGAGTTTGGAGAGAGAGTTTTCACACAATATTCACACCACCGTAACCTGAGTGCCATCTACCTTGTCCAAAATGTTTGTTAAAGGCAAATAATTTGTGTTCAACTATTAACTTGAACACAAATGATCTAATCTTGTTTAAAATCCCACACAACAATCAGCAGATTAGTATTTTAGGAAGACAAATATACCCCGGCCCTTCTCGGTTCTTCATGGAGAGTTTTAAATATGCAACACACCCACCCTTTGGTTATTTACTTATAGACTTTAAGGCTACAACACCAGAAGACTACCGTCTGAGAACAGGATCGTTTTCCGGGGATTGGCCTGTTGTGTACATTCCTAAGAAAGTTTGATCATGTCTAAATGCATTCGTAGAAATCTACCACTTTTGAAGATGCTATTCAAGGCACCGCCGAGTCAACGAAAAGTTATTTTAGAAATCGCTTCCACGGACCTCATTCTATCACTCTGTGAAATTGCTCTTAATCTAAGGCGCGGTAACATACCCTTGACAGAATTGCAGCTGCTTAAAGTGAAGAAAGAAAAATCCAATATTATATACATGTCTAGAAAGAACACTATAGTTGCAATGAAATGAAAACCATCAACCATTCTGAAGGTTTTCTACTACTGTTACAAAGCGTAGCAGTGCCGTTCCTAACCAGTCTAGTTGCATCGACACACGGTTAAAAAACATGGATCACGCTCAGAAAATGTTTCTGGTGCCGCAACATCAGTTAGAAAAACTGCGAGAATCCATAACGACTAATACCGATTTAAGACAATCTGTTGAAAATGATTTGGACTCATCGATTCGCAATGTACTGTTGAAGACTGATATGGATTTATGTGAAAAAGCTAAAAGATAGCTTTTTCACGTAAATTCTCTGCCATTTTACAAAGATTCTTGACTGTTGTTAGACGGGGAGCTTGACACAAATACATTGACTTTAAGTCTACCCGGGTCTGAGACTGGGGCTGATGTAGTAAACATGCCTTAGACTAACCAAACTGCTGACCAAAATGTTAACCTTGTTGATGAAATTTTGGACAATGTTCCTGCAAGGAGTAAGACGAATATTGAATATATTCTAAATAGAATGCACAGGTCTAAAGATTTGACTTCATGGACTTCAAATGGTGAATTCATTTTCAAAGGAGAGATTATCAAGGGTTCACACCTGTTGGATCTGGTTAAAAGTGTGACAGCAACCATCAAAATTGCTGATGCTAGAAGGCCTTTGGAGTTGGGGGAGTTCTTAGAGGCCATGGCATGTCTCGACATTTTACAACTATTCCAAATGAGCTTATAAGATGTAAAATCAATTTGTATAAACAAACGCTTGGCGACACAGTGGATTATTTAGCCACACCCCGGGCACCTACTTCCAGTACCAATCCCCCTGCAACTGATTATCAATCAACCAAATCTTTCTTTGTATCCCCCACCATAGACCCCACAAAATTGCTTTCATTTTAATGTGTTTTTATTTTATTTGTTTTATCATTTGTGATTCATTGCCTTGTTTTTGCCTTGAATATTTGTTGTATGAATAATACTATGCAAACATCAATGTTGTTTTACAATTGCCATTATTTTTTAATAATAAAGCAAGCATGAGATATACTAACATATCATTTTTTTTGTAAACCATCAGTATGAAAACATAACATAACATCTTTGTAACTCAGACCTCTTGTCATTTGATAGAGAAAGAACACACAATGTTGTCTACAAGTGGTTTAAATCACACCCTGGACTTGTTTTGAGCTGTATTCCATACTCTCACAGGTTTGCAGAAAAGCCTTGATTGACTTGGGAAAATACATAAAATCTCGGGAGTTTCCAAAACTGTTATAAAACCTTCCGACGCCATCGTCTGTGATGTAAATAGCCAGCCAATGTTCTCCAGGGTGATTAGTTGAGTGTGTATGAACTATCATCATTGATGCTACATCTCGGACAGGTCCACTGGGTAGTTGGTTGCTTGCCAGCACACTGTAGAAATGAGTCCTAGATCAAAACTGTTTCACCTCGCCAGTCAACTCTGCTGTATTCAGTTCTCATCTGTTTGGGTCATGTTTCCTAATAGTAGTCTACCATGACTTGCCTCCGGTTGGACACCTCGATAATGGAGTCAAAAATGTAATAAACAACCAAATTAATCGTGTGGGGTAGTGCTTGACTGAACCTCATCTCAAGTCGGACATTCCCAGACTTAATCAGGGTTAGGTGCTGACCACATTCCTCATCTGGTGCACAGCTGAATGCATAAAGAGCATAGCAGTGTAAAAAGTCAGACAGGTCAATAGCCATGGCTTGGTCCTTTAGGTGTTTTCCTGAAGCTAGGGCCAATTGGTAAAATTCACGCACTGCTGATCCCGATGTATAATCTGGTTGGAATGGTTTGCTAGGAAATTGTTGACTGTCCACATACATAGCCATAAACTCCAAATTATAATGTTTGAAATTAAATGGATTTTTTCTGTAAAACTGCCATTGTCCACCAACTTCCTGTAAAACTGCCATTGTCCACCAATCCAACAACAATGCATTTTGGTCCTTAAAATAGGTTTTCCTGGTTACAAACACGACTCCCCGCAGGTAAACTAAAAGTCTTCATACACAACCATTCAATCGGGTACTTTGTATTGGTTGAGAGTAGTGCTTGGGCGTGTCCAAGTTTCACAGCTGGTGATACACTCACTTTCTTGACAAAGAGTGATGCTGATACTATGTGCAGACGGTAATGCACATCCCCTGCCCCCATAAGACAGAACTCGTCTTTACAGCATAGTAATACGTGTTTAACATTGTTTTATTCAAGTCCATGGAGTTACACAATGTCGAGGAATTTCAAAAGAGAGACTCAAACATTCAGATTTCTGTTGAAACAGTCTCTTTGGTTTCGTCGCACCAAGACTCAACTGCTTTGCATACAGCTTCCACATTAAATGTATTCATGTGTTAGCTTAAGGCTTAAGTCATACTGCTTCCTTCATTTCATGACTTTAAACAACACATCTACTGTATTATGTTTGCCCAGTTTTTGCCTCAAATAAAACACTTTTCGAAAGGTGCTCCATAAACTAGCACTAAAGTTCATTTGATCAGTCAAACCCTGTTTAAAAACCTTGCCTTTGGACAATTCATAAAATGCGACTTCTGGTCGGGGTTGAAAGTCTATCCACCAGTTCACCCATCTTCCGACTTCCACTCCTCTGCCAACATATCCTGGTGTAGTTGATTAATCCGAGCAAAACGCTGCATCTGTTTCTTTGGGAGTGGCATCATCATTGTGTCATCGCTACCCAAATGTATTCTCTTGCAGTCTTGCTGTGCAGCTGTTAACCTTCACTGGTGTTTCAAACCCAATGTTGATCGCTGATGTTTCAAACCCAATGAGAAGCAAAGAAGAGCCAGGCTGAAGTTTGCAAAAGACCATAAGGATTGGACCATAGAGGAATGGAGCAAGGTCATCTTCTCTGACGAGTCAAATTTTAAGCTTTGCCCAACATCTGGTCATCTAATGGTTAGACGGAGACCTGGAGAGGCCTAAAAGCTAGAGTGTCTCGCACCCACTGTGAAATTTGGTGGAGGATCGGTGATGATCTGGGGATGCTTCAGCAAGGCTGGAATCAGGCAGATTTGTCTTTGTGAAGGACGCATGAATTAAGCCAAGGTTATCCTGCAAGAACACCTGCTTCCTTCTGCTCTGACAATGCTCCCCAACTCTGAGAATTGTTTTTTCCAGCAGGACACTGCTCCATGCCACACAGCCAGGTCAATCAAGGTGTGGATGGAGGACCACCAGATCAAGACCTTGTCATGGCCAGCCCAATCTCCAGACCTGAACCCCATTGAAAACCTCTGGAATTTGATCAAGAGGAAGATGGATGATCACAAGCCATCACATAAAGCCAAGCTACTTTAATTTTTGTGCCAGGAGTGGCATAAAGTCACCCAACAGCAATGTGACAGACTGGTGGAGAGCATGCCAAGACGCATGAAAGCTGTGATTAAAAATCGGGGTTATTCCACCAAATACTGATTTCTGAACTCTTCCTAAGTTAAAACATTTGTATTTTGTTGTTGAAAAATGAATATGAATTTGTTTTCTTTGCATTATTTGAGGTCTGAAAACAATGCATCTTTTTTTGGTTATTTTGACCAGTTGTTATTTTCTACAAATAAATACTTATAAATACAATATTTTTATTTTGAATTTGGGAGTAATGTTGTCAGTAGTCTATGGAATAAAACAAAACTGTTAATTTTACTCAAACACATACCTATGAATAGTAAAACCAGAGAAACTGATCATTTTACAGTGGTCTCAATTTTTTCCAGAGCTGTATTTGATTTTGGCCATTTTCAAATATATTTTAATATGTCTTAAGTTCATGTGAATATATTTACATAATTGACAAAATTATAGTTGGTAATATGCATTTACCATTTACATCTAACTGAAATATTTCCATATTTGTGTTGTTTCCTGTCATGTGTATATTATGTTATCTAGTCGTTTCTTTGAAGTACTTTTACAGAGATGATTGGCATTCATGAAACTGTGTTAAAAATGTATGCATACTGTTTTCATAATGAGTCTTTTTTGAAATGTAAACTTGGAGTACAAAGTTGGTCATTATATTGAAACTGAAAAAGGTGCTATGCTGCTTGACAGTGACTGAAGTCAAATCTTTTCTGTATTTACTAAATATTTATCATTATTTTTTGACACAATGGCAGTTGTATGATACTGTGAATAAAGGTGCTTATTAAATTAAGATGACTGACTCTAACCAGTTGTTTCTTTACTTGCATTTACAATATATTTAATAGAAATTATGGTAAATACATACTGTACAATTTACAAATCGGCTTGTGTTTGTAAAAGAAAATTGTCTTTTAACAGTAATTACTGTAATGGAATAAGGTCTAGACTGGTGGTTATATTGGTTTGCTCCCCATCTTGCCAACGCTAACTAGTTAAACTCACTATAACAAGGAGATTCTCTGGAAAATAATGTCTTGAAGGTTAATTCCATGATGTGTTGATGAGAAATGCTTAAAGTACTGAATATTCTTATTTCATTATTTTAACACATAATATTCAACGTTAAAATATATGACATGCATTGTATTATGATATTGTGAGAACCCCAAGTTATATATTTCATGAACATATTCAGGGCACATATGTAAATATATATTCGATAGTGACAGTTAAAGAGATCTTGAGTTTTTTATGCTGCTTTTGACCAAAATATTTGCTGTCCTGAGTGATTACTACTGAACATGACCACAAATGGCCACTTGATAAAGGGCTTAGGGGCCAACTGTTTGGACAGCTTGCATTGACGCTAGATAGCTTAGCTAACATGCAGAGCACATCCAGATTGGAAGATAGAAAGGCAATGTCCAGACAGTACATGCTTATACATAATCTTTTCCCCATTCCGATACATGTTGGAGTGAATGTCCGAAGTTATCCATTTGTCTGTCTCCATTTCTGCATTCGATCTGTAGACCAAGCTAGAGTCAGGTTGAAAACAGCTGTTATCAAGTTAATTTCAGAACAGCCATGTTGTAAACACAGTAGCATGTGATATGGTAAAATAGGTGATGCAAAATAAGCTCAGTATTAACATTACTCTCCACACACCCCCAACAATCCATGCATGAAGCACAAATGATGTATACAAATAAGAAAGAGTGTTAATTTTTTTTTCAATTCTTAAGAAATCAATCACAATAAAATATTATGCAGATGTTTATGGTCATGCCAAAACTATTCCATCTGTAAAATGGGACAGCCATGCATTCTCTAAAAAGAAAGTTCAGGAAGAAATTAAAGAGACTTTAAGTATGGGAATTGTCCAGCAACCAAAGTCAGAAAAGCACTCAGTCAGTAGGAGGGCTGACAACCAGGGATTATCCCTATAGAATACACAGATCCTAAAAACATTTTAATCTGTATATAAAAAAAGATCTTTTAAGAAGAGTGTCAGATTCCTATCCTCTCCTTTCTGGTGCCCTCTCCTATGCCCTTTACAAAAACCAGTTCAGCAAAAAGTTTCATGGACCGCTGCTTATCCATATTCTACCTAGGTGAACGATGTGATTTCACCGTTGATTGCTTCTGCTGTTCGCCCTGATTGGTTTCCTGCTGAATAAATACAGTGAAACGCTGGCGTCCTACGCTAACCCATCCATTTTCAGTGGATAGATAAACAGTACACGGATTAAACTACGTTGGTTGAAGGAAAAGGATAAGCCAAACAGCATCTGTCGGTGTTTAGTAATCCCGACAAACCTCTGAGCAACTTGGACTCTGTCTTACAAGGTCAACGTGTTGATAAGTGAAACGTATCCGAACTGTGAGCATAAAGTTAGACCCTGGCTGATGAGATTGAGCAGGTTTGTAATTGTATTCAAAACCTGGCTTCATTTAGGATTTAGATTTAGACGATAGTGCACTGTTGATTTAATTCCCTTCTGGTAATTTTAAACCAACAATTGATCTGCACGCTTCAGTAGACCTTCCTATTTCTCGGCCGGGGTGATGCAGTATCTGAGGTATGACTGTGATCCCTTTTTCATAACAAGTCAGATTCAAGTAAAGTGACACAGTTTCACAGCATTACATTCCTCCTGCACCCTGCCTAGCTAGTTACTAAAAGCCAAATTCCTTCTCAGGGTTCCAGTAGCAGCGACAGGACACTTCGACAGCTGTGGGGCAGCCGGCTTGGCATCACACACACACACACACACACACACACACACACACACACCACAATGACACCACTTGTCATGAGACGATATTTACATTCCTTTGTGACACAAACACGAACATCGTGATGCTCTTGTTTGAGTGCAGCCGAAGAAGGAGAAAACCGTCTTACCTCATCTAGCCTGAGAGAGGGATGGAGGGAGGGAGAGGGAGGGAAGGAAGGGGGGGGATTGGAAAGGGTGGAGATAGAGAGGGGAATAAACATAAACAGAAACATAACACATTGAAGATAGGGAGGTAATTAGAAGTTCATGTATTAAGGAGCTAAGCATCGACTTTCAGAAGTATACAACTTTTTTGATTGATGTTGCCGTGTTGAAAGGATCAGTTAATCAACTGTGGAAATACACTATGTGAGCTGTTTAACTGTCTGTCACATGCTCTAACATTACTGCAGTTCCACACTCTTAGTCCATGGGCCAAAGGGACACATTTCATTTATTTGTCCATTTTGTGGTGGCAACTTCTAATGATGATGTTTATTAAGGTCGATATTGTAGGTTATATTTTTGGTGTGATAGGCATGTATGGGAGGTAGCTGAATGTGCTTATCATTGCATTATACATTATGACCCCTATGCGGTAAATTGGGCCAACTGATCCTCTTCCTGGTTCTGAAATGACAGTTTTTATTAGCAATGAACAATCTTTTTAAACTGAGACAATTTCATCTTCTCTCAATGTCATAATATCACACATACATATTAAAGCCCTTCTTCGAGTGTCAAAGTTCATACATTCTGTGGTATATTTAGGCAAAATGGACAGTATTGATATGCTCCATTATAACATGGTGCCTTTGTCAAAAACGCAAAGCACTAGATTTGGCCAAAATCCAACATGGCATTATTTAACAGGCCAGATGTTGTTCTGACACAAGCCCTAAGAGGAATCTTTTTAACCCATATTATAGTTTGTGGTAATACCCTGAACATGCCTGACATGGGAAAATAAGCAGGCTCAGGCATGATTACTACTTCAACTGGAGACCACCTGGGAATATCAGGTGTTTTAAGGACCTTTAAGGTGCTGTAACGTCACTTGAATGAAGCATAATGTTGGTAGCCTCATGTTATGGGGATTTTTATAATCGTCAGTGACTGGGTCATTTGTCAGCATACAACGGAAAAAGTACAGAGCAATCTACAGAAAAGTCAATGAGGAAAAGTTGCATTAGGACTACAACTGTTAGCATGACAACAACATGAAACACACAGCACATGCTACTGGAATACATATTTCTGAGGAGCCTGGTCAGAGCCTAAATCCAATTACAAATGTAGCATGACTTGATGATTACTGGACAGAGCTTGCAACTTTTTGGGAAGAATGTAGAAATATTTCCAAATCTAGGTGTGCAAATGAACAGTAATGTCACGCCCTCCACATCCGCCTCCTCAAAGTCCATGCCAGGCTCTTCCTCTCTCCTGTTTGTCTGTATGTTTGGATGCCGGATCCAGGCTCCTGTAATCCAGTTCTGGCTTTCCTCCACTGCTCTTCAAGTTTCCACACCTGCGGTTCATTCCCTCATCAGCTTGCCATCATATACCCTGGTTTCCCATCCGCTCGTCGCTAGATCGTTGTTGTTCACTACTCGATCCGCCTCATCCTGCCTTCAAACCTGTCCACCTGCCCGTCTGCCAGGCTACCTGCTCTGTCTACCCCGCTGCCCTCCCTGCCTCGCCCTGCCTACCTGCCAGCCCAGCCCAGCCCTCACCCCTCCGGCCTTGCCTCAGTCCTTCCACTCCAACCCACATTAAAACACTGCTCTAGTTCCATTGCTTGTGTCTGGTGGGGTCCACTAGCGGCTGCCCCCCCGTAACAAGTAATTCCACAATGTTATTTACTTAGAGGGTCGTAGACTTTATCCCATTCTGATATTTCAGTTTCAGTTTATTTTCAGTTTATTTCACTTTGAATTTTATTTGACGATATTATATGATTTCAATACAAGCTGAAAAATATAAATCCTAATTAAATACCTAAAGCTATGGACTTAACATAACGACTGCATCACAGTTATCTTGCACTAATGCATTGCTATTCCTGAGAGATGCAGAACACACACACACACACACACACACATACAAAGAAGAGTTCTACAACTACTCATACTGAATTGTCATGACTGAACAAAATATAAAGCCTAGACATATAATACAGTCTGTCTACTTCTCAGGGCGCGCTGGCTGCCTTTAAGTAAAGGGACTACAGAGGCTCTTGAAAAGATAAAAAGTTGGGCTGGCATCCTGGCTGTCCCTGACTCTCTTCCACTGCAGCAGACAGGGCTTATTTTGTAAAAAGAAAGTGCTTTAAAACACCAGAACTAGTGGCAACTGAGCTGCCACCAACTTAAGGAGTAATGAAACACAACATCCAGAGATCTTTTGAAATAATCCCTTGTTGTGCCATTTTATAAGGAACTGGGAGCCACAAAATTTATTATTTTTTGGGGGGGTATTCTGACAGATTACTTATTGAGCGTTTTTGAAGTATCTGATCATTTGGCTAGTTCAACGAATTTGGTTAAATATTTTCTTTCATCCACAATACTTAAGTTGTTGGGTCCGAGTCTACTGATGGAATGATTATGAGTAAAAAAACACTGAATGAGTTTTGGGCAAAATGAAATAAGGAAATCAATTAAGCAACTTGCAATAATTTGTATTTATTTTTATGTATATTATTTGTATATACTGTATATAGTACAGTACAGTTGTTGTCGTTTGCATTGTCGTTAGCATAGGATACATGCACGTTGTGGTTAGCATTGTTGTTAGCATGGGATACATGTACGTTGTCGTTAGCATTGTTGTTAGCATGGGATACATGCACGTTGTCGTTAGCATTGTCGTTAGCATGGGATACATGCATGTTGTCGTTTGCATTGTCGTTAGCATGGGATACATGCACGTTGTCGGTAGCATTGTCGTTAGCATGGGATACATGCATGTTGTCGTTAGCATTGTCGTTAGCATGGGATACATGCACATTGTCATTTGAAATGGCACTAGGAACTGCACTACTTAATAAGGCGGTTTATTTTGCTACATCCGACTCAAAGCACTTCACTTCTTTAGCCCTGAACTTAACAGCCCTAGTGTTGCAGGTTTTTTTAACGAGTTGTTGTGATGTGTTTGTGTGTGTGCCCGAGCGAGCAAAGGGATCGAAGCTAAACGCCACAGCCGCTGAGATGGACCAGGGGGCCGGCACCTCACTGCCTTTCCCCTGGTTCTCCAGATGGTCAGTCCAGCACTGGTGGAAAGAGTGCGTTTTTGCGCGTGTATGTGTTTGTGTGTGCCCCTGGCAATATTGTGTCCAAGTAATAAGTGTCAGTGGTGACAGCATCAGAGGACTCTATAAGAGGTGCTTTAGCTGACCAGTCGGCATAAATCAATCCTGTCACTCAACACAGCCAACCTTTGTGTAGAGCCTCATTAGTCTAACCACACGAGATCCCTTTTCAAGATACACACATAACACACACCCACTGCACCATCATTTCACACACTCACACACACTTGCGGAAATGTACAAATGCATACTGGCATACACTAACACACACGCGCATACAGCTAGTACATTAGCATAAACATAAGGTCATTGAAGCTCTGCCACAAAACCAACACTTGCTGTGGAAATTGCCACCATAAAATTCTCTCGAAGGCGAAATGCAGTATGCCCCAATCTATTGCATGCATTACGTCCTCCATTACAAGAGTCATAAAAGCAGGCTAGTATAGAGGAACTAAGTGCTATGTGGTCCTGACCATGATTTTGTCAGTACATTTTGTTGAAAATGCAGTTGACTAACTCCCACCAAATATAATTCTATTCTGTATCCTTTCCAACTGTACTTTCTCCTTGCACTTTAGCATTCAGGTTAAGTAGTCGAGCAATGTTTGAGGAAATCAAATGCAGCCATGGTAAAAAAGTGTCCTCGATCATGCAGTGCGAAGCGATGCTGCTTGTGTGTGTAAATGGGTGTATGGTGCAAATGTCATTCATCTCTGAGAGACTATTTGAGATTGTATGCCACCCATTCATGTATATAAAATTAAAAAAAAGCTAATCATACATACAGTAAACCCACCCAAAAATGAGCAAAAGCATTGACTAAAGATGGAACTCTGCTGATGCAGATTTTGAAGTTCCATCTTGTTTTATTTAGCTAAAATCCAATTGTACAATATAATATACATTATTATATATATATATATATATATATATATATATATATATATATATATATATTTATATAGTATAGTAAGTATATAGAAATAATAATTTAAATGAAGTCAACTCAATACAAAGGTTATACCCTATTTCACTTGAGCCACATTGCTGTAACACATTTAGGTAGTTCTCTTTTAGGTGGAGAGAAAAATACACATTTTAAAATAAATGTCCTGATGATCTACAATTTCGCCAAGGGTGCATACATTTTTTGCATTTTACTAAATCTTATACAAATTGTTTTAGTAATGTTGGTCAGCGGCCCCATTTATGTCGCCCGCGGCCAGCCCTGCTCATGTCTACCCGACCAGTCTGCTGGTTAGGCGTCAGATTAGCCAACACAGCTTGACTGCAGGCGCCTCACACAAGCATCATGCCCTCAGGCCAAAACACGTCTTGATGAGCCAAGTCCGACTCATATCTCACGCCTATAACCAGCACTTCCTCTGCGTTTTCAATCATTTCTCACTTAACCTAATGAGTTAAAAAAAGTTTATTGTTAACCACATAGCCAGGCTTTGACTGAAAAGCATTCGAAAACCATATTTGGACTCAGGTCTTCAGTAGTAGTTTAGTGCCTTGACCACAAGAACAGATGTGTTTCCTTCTCTTATTATTTCTCTCTTTCTGATTTGCTCACTCTAATTCTGATCTTTCTCTCCTTTTTTGCTAAAGTATTACTCTCATATTCACTTCACCTACTCAGGGAGCCCTTCAATTCATTTTGGATGCAAAGCGCGGCACACTTACGGCACACTTACTTACTGTACAGTATTCATTCAGGGTCACTTATAATGAGGATAAATGGGCAGCTCCAAGCTTCCTTCAAGTCTCCCTACAGGAGACCATCACTAGCATTTTCAATCCCTCCATCTCTCCCTGCCAGTCTCACTACCAGCAATAACTACCACCCAGGGAAAACTTAGACTCTTGCTGATCTGTTTGTATGGAGAAACAGACACGGCCTTCTGTTAGAGGTACACATGCACAAACATACACGCAAAAACCCACACGCACAAAAAGACACACAAACTGCTTCTCAGAAACAAGGCCTGTTTGAGGTACTCACAATGTTTGAAAAGGCAATAACAACATAGTAGAATTACTGGTCACTCAAGGAACTCTGGAGATCCCCAAGGAAATACTGCTAGTCAATGATTAATATTCAGTTTGTTTCGGGGTTTGTTGGGACTAACTTTTAGTTGGTCAGTGTTGCCACAGGTTCCTCAGGGAACTCCGTAGTCGAGGCATGGCTTAGTAGGCGTTCAGGTTTTGACCGTGTGTTAAAGTCAATGTAATTCCTATTCATTTGTCCGGTTGTCTTGTTATTGCAGTACTATATACTAAAAAGTGAGTAGACTAATCATTTTCGTAAATGTATGTAACAAATAAGTATCCAAATTTATTCTCAAAACCTATTGTGAATGTTTGGGCAACCTGGAGGCTTTGGGACTCTGTAAACGAACCCAGTCTGACTGATGAGTATGGGAAGAACCCAGCCTGCCGAAAACACAGACCAACCGATACTCTGCCAGTTCCAAGTCCTTTTTGTGTCCGTTAATTAGCTCCTGAGTTAGTGAGTTAAATGGAGGACAGCGTATGGGAATATTTCTCCCCGCAAGCTCCCGAACTGGACTGTATCATAAGATCCTTATTAATGTTTTGGTCTCAGTCACAGCAGTAGTGCCATTGTTCAGTATATGCCTGTGTGGGAAGAGTTTAGTTGGAAATTTTGCCTTTGTTCAACGTTAAAGACGTGGCTCAGTTTGCTTTGGGGAATGTTACCCTAATGGCCTGACTGGTTTATTTTTCTCCACCTGCCCCGCTTTGTTTGCATCGCTTGCCCCCGAACCCTTCACGGCATTTAACAATAACTACTATTACTCTATTATTAAAAATGTAGTGATGTAAGCAACATGAATCATGGCTTGTAAGACATAGAATCATCTTATGAATGCAAATCCTAGATTTACTTAACATTGTCATTGATTGAAAGTATGTTTGGATACAATGTTATGTGTTGGATGGGTTTCTTCCACTGATACAATCCTCCCTTACATATCTTGTCCTGTATCAGACAGAAAGCTTATAAAAACAGTGCATACACATCTTCAGACCAGTGGTCCCTGCTCCTTGTCTTCACCTCCTTATCTTTCCTTAGACATGCATGTCCTAAGTCTGACTTCTGGGTAGGAGAATGAAAAACTATGTCAACCAAAACATTCCAGTTGAATATTGTAGAGTGTTAATGATCACTATTCCATCCCTTTCCTTCTGTGACTCTGCAAGAGTAGACAGATTTGCTTGATCCCTACAAGGTAGGAGTAAAAAAAATAAACAAATAATCTAATGTGTCAAAGTTAATCAGCCTTGCACCAAACCTGGTGCGCACAGCTAAAACAAAGACTTAAAACAGCTTGACTCGCAATTACTATAGGTGGGTATTGAGCCTCCTGATGGACAACAGATTTCCACTCACCTGTGCAGGGCCAGCTGCCCCGTAATTATCATCTGTTATCAAAGTTGCACAATCCAGCGTTTCTCCATTTGACGCATCATAACCGATTAATTTCCATTCTGCGAAGTGCTTATGCTTGCATTTCATTACATGTTATAATCATATTATTTATTTTTTATGCACAATATTGATGTTTCCTAAACTTTGAGCCAACTGAAAAAAATGTGTAGGAAGTGGCTGGCTCAGGTTAGACTAAGAGCCTTCGAAGGATTCGTTTACACAATCAAACGTCAGAAATGTGATCCATTTGATGCCACACTTGGCGGTGTTTTTTATTTTGCTCACTTCAAAACATGAAAAACACTTTACGCCACCAGAGAATTATATGGTCCCTTGCTAAAAGCCTGCTTCGAATGGTAGGTGTTCAAGGCTCATATGTGCTGCAGATATTTGCCTTGGGACGAGGTTAATTGTCCTCTTGCTCAGTTGTGCATCAGGGCCTCTCACTCCTCTTTCTATTCGGGTTAGAGAAAGTTTGCGCTGATCTGTGAAAGGAATACAACACATTGTTGTACGAGATCTTCAGTTTCTTGGCACTTTCTTGCATGGAATAGACTTAATTTCTCAGAACAAGAATAGACTGACGAGTTTCAAAGAAAGTTCTTTATTTCTGGTCATTTTGAGCCTGTATTCGAACCCACAAACGCTGATGCTGAAGATACTCAATTAGTCTAAATAACCCCAGTTTTATTGCTTCATTAATCAGCACAACATTTGTCTGCGATGCTAACATCATTGCAAAAGGGTTTTCTAATGATCAATAAATATTTCAAAATTATTAACTGGGATTAGCAAACACAATGTGCTATTGGAACACAGGACTGTTGGTTGCTGATAATGGGTCTCTGTACACCTCAATAGATATTCCATTGCATGTAAATAGTCATTTACAACATTAACAGCTATAATAGTCATTTACAACTAGAATAGTCATTTACAACATTAACAATGTTTACACTGTATTTCTGATCAATTTGCTGTTATATTAATGGACAAAAATGTAGCTTTTCATTCAAAAACAAGGACATTTCTAAATGACACCAAACTTTTGAATGGTAGTGAATTTACTTGGGTACAGGTACACACAAGTAGAGTATGATGAATAAAGAAGATAATGAATAAAGAACACAATGAATATAACAATGAGGAGGAACAGCTCTGCAGGCCTGTGATGGCCAAGGGAACTAGGGAACAGACTTATTTATGCAGACTTATGTTCCTCGTTGATTCTGGCTTACCAGACTAATATACATGGCCCGGGTTGTGCCTACTGCGGATCAAGGTGCTGTGGTCGGCGCTCTCCATTTGATTGTGGGTGTGTGTCTGTGCGAGGAGGGTGTGTGGGTGTAGGTGTGCACGCATAACAAAAAGGAACCCCTATCACAAAAACGTTCCAGTTTTAACCACTACAAAGGGTTTACGGAGGGGTATCTTGAGAAATCGTATTTGGCTGGAAAGGTTCCTTCGGTGTAGCCAATTTTTGGTTCTCCCAGGCGCTTTCATTTCTAAGAATGTATCCACGGAAAAGAACTATATGTACTGTTACTGTTGTACGACTGTGGATGAGATTGGCACAGACGCCCACAACCCCCTAGAGTGTATTTTACATAGCTGTATAATGTATTTAAAGATTGCACTACTTGCTATCCACACCACCTTCTACTCTCTATAGTCTTTTGATAGTACTGTAAATACATGCAGGTCATAAGTAGGGCAAACCTGTCAGATGTAAGAGCTTAGGGGTTATATTAAAGTATTTGACACATAGACACACACACAAACACACACACACACACACACACACACACAGACAGACAGACAGACACACACACACACACACAATATAGAGAGCTTGCAGAGGCAAGCTATATTCACACATCTTGTTTGCGGAAAACCTAATCTTCACTGTGTAATTGTCCTTCAGGACAAGGGCGACAGTTGAATGGGTAAGCAATCTGTCAATGCTGCTGTTAACATTTTGTTGTTCTTCAACCAGAGTCACTTCAGTGTATAACACAATGACATGACTACAAATGTTATCGTCATGAAATTATACATTAGTGTGATCTATATTATAGTTCAAAAAGATGACACACTCGCTCTACACAAAGGGGCTACCTACAAAATCACAAATGGGGCCCTCTCTCAATCCCTAAATAATGGTTGTACACTATTACAGCAGGTTGATTCTGGCCATGCCTGAGGGTAATTTTGTTTTACATTTTACATTTGCGTCATTTAGCAGAGGCTCCTAGCTAGAGAACCTCACAATGTATGCCTTAAATGGAAAATCCACCATAAAACAATATTTGAGGTGTGTTCTTCTGTCACCCTACGTATTTAGGAGTTATTGGAGATGTTGATTCCTCTATCACACTAGTAACTGGTAGATATTGTTGTCTCTGTACGAAAGAGCCTTGGGAGTTGTCTGAACAATGTTCCTATTGGCCATGACATTGCGGTATAGCAAGGTTGACAAATTTGCAATGGCTTTGTAAAGACTAAAGACTGACAGAAGCTGTGTTACCACCCTTGACGGTAGACTTTTAAAAGTCGGGGAAGTACTAATTTTTAAAGTTTGGGGTCTTTACTAGGTAGCTCATCTTTTTGAGATTGTGAAACTGTGACTGCTCCTGATGATTGAAAATCCCAATAAAAAACACTATGAATTCTGGATATTGTGATTTGGCTCAGATGGCCTGTTTCTTCCAGTGGAATGCAGAAAAGCCTTGTGTGAGGAATATCACAATTTTGATGGCACAAAATGTTAATACTATTTTAAAAGACATACCTGTAAAAAAGTAGGTAAATTGAGCAGTGGCAAAATTTTCCTTTAATTCTAAGATAACTACGTAAGAAAAGTAAATTTCCAGACGTCAGCAGTCAGTGTCAGTAGGAAAAGACTGAATACCAGAGGGCTGCTGCGTTCTGGAGAATATGCAGGTGTTTGATGACACAAGCAAGGAGCCCAGCCAACAGAGTTGCAACAGTCCAGATGGGAGATGACAAGTTCCTCGATTAGGAAAAGCACTGCTTCCTGCATGAGGAAAGATAAGGTAATCTGATCACCAGTCATGAAGGAAAAAAAAAACTTCCACAAGTTTCACAAAAGACTGGTTAACTGCAAAATGAAAAAGGTTCTTTACCTCAATAATGTTTTAGGATGACATTCAATTTTGTTGCTTGTGGAGGATGACTTGGTGTTCTTAATAGTTGTGGCACATTCCTTTCCACTCTGGGATGGGGAAACTGTGGAGTTGATAAACATGATGGAGGCATTGGAGAGGGCAGGGCTTCCCTAGGAGGAAGAGCAGCTCCAGCTTGTTGGGGTTAAGCTTATGGGGTAATATTCAAGCCATAAATGTCAAGCAGGTGTGCGTCAGGGAGGAGAAAAGTTGTTGTTTTTACCTCAATGTTATCTTGTAAGTACGCTAAGAACACATTCTTATTTACAATACCGAACCAGAGCAATTTGGATTTACTGCATATTTGCTCAGGAACAGAAAGACAGGGTTTTTCACTTTTTTACTTTGATATTCGCTACCTTCATTTATTGGCCATTTGCTCTTGACCGTTAGGCTATCCTGTTGCCCAGGGCCGGTTCTAGGCATAAGTGACATAAGGCCCCCAACTGCTAGGGGACCTCCGAACTCTAGGAAGCCCCCAACCAATAGGGGAGATGGGGCCCCAAAATCTAATTTTGCTTAGGGCCCCCCAAAGGCTAAAGCCAGCACTGCTGCTGCCTATGGTTGAGTGACATCAGAGAATGTAAGAAACATATGTGGACAAGACAATGTCAAGTGCTGGTTTCTTGAGCAGGGTTGCAACCCTGGCCATCTTGAACGGGTCAGTTATGAATTAAAGAGGGAGAGTGAGACATGAACTGTCTGTTAAATATTTACTTACACTACATATCCTCATTGCCTTCATTACGCATCCATAATCATTTCATTACCATTTTATTACAGTTTCCAATTGCAGGATTCAAGGTTAATGAAATATAATAATATCCTATCTATAGGGCATGCAGGTCATGCTACGCAAGAGCTCCTATTTAGTTTATCATAATAGATATAATCCTTACAATCACAATGTAATGTTGTCCGTTTGGCTGTTTTCAAAATATGCCAAAAAAGGCCAAAGCATTTTTTTAATGCTGGGATAACCTGCTCTGTATTAGTTTCAATCCCCTCACTGGCCCGTACAGGCACATGACTTAAGTTCTTTTTCTCTTCACTGAAGTCAATGTTGCATGAAGATCCCCACATGGTTGAATGCTCAGGGTACATTTTACTTAGCGAATCATGTAGTTCAAGATAATATCATAACTCTTTGTCATGACCCATTAATGTCTCTCATCCACATCACAATTAAGTTGGTCATAATGGTCTACAACGCATACCGGAGAGGTGTATATATAAATTCTATGCAGTCAAAGTATAGTACATTGTATTTTCCCCATTCACAAAGCATTTGGAGATAAACACTTCATGCTTATTAACTGAGCAGTTTGCCTCTGATGTATAACATCAACATTAAAGTTCTACGTTCAAATGTGAAGAGATTTCTATTTCCCTATCCATAAGGAATTCATAGATATGCCTCACGTATTAAAAACATATAAACATAGACAACAGAAAATGACAACATTGACAACACTTTTTCTGAATAAGGGTTATAAAAGCAAGGGTTGTCCTCAAAATATACTGTCTATAATTATTTGGAAGCATTATATACCTTCTTATCGGAATATAAATGGTGTATGTTTTTATATTGTATTTCTTCTTTTACAATCCTTTAGTATTCATAGTGCTATTTTTGTAGAATTATAGTCACCATTTCTAAAAATATTCTGCTAAACAAGAATCCTAAATGATTTTTGGTTTCAAATCATGATATACTACATGAACATCACCATCTCCCTAGCCCTATCCATCAAATCATGAATAGGACTAGGGTTAGATGAATGGTTATGTTTAGGGTTGGGATAAGCTTCAAGATAAGGATTAGGGGCTATAGTTAGAGTAGGTAAAGAAATGTTACTGATTGGAAAATAAAGCCCCTATACAACAACATATTAAGTAGTCACAAAGAAAAACAAAAATGTACATATAGTTTGACAAATTTAACAAATTACATTGTGTTAGAAGAGTTACACTGAATGAAATAATTGTTACATTGAATAACTGAAAAGCAGTCTACACTCTAAAGTCAATGTGCAAATTCTATGTAAGGTAAAGTCAAAATAAAGTCATTATTATTTCACTGTCATAAAGCATTTATTTAGCAGGTATTGTCTCACATATCAAATTATAATGACACATTACATGTTAACAATTGTTAGATTCCTATCACCATTTATTAAATATTTAGCAAACAAATGCTAAGGACTTACCCAAAGAATCATACTGATATGGAGAATTCTTTTTTTAAGACTTTTAATAGATTTCTTTTGTATAGATTCATCCATTCAAAGACATTAACATATCTGTTGCTATGTAATGGATGATTTTATTTAAATGTTCAAGTCCTGCTGAAAGCGGGAGTCTGCAGTTGAATCAATAACAATGCTTGCTCTCCCACCCCTATCTCTGTGAAAAGCTGAGTGATGTGGCTGAACATTCTGGGAATCATAGAGCAATGAAGTATGGACCACCAATGATTTATAAATTCTATTTTGTTTTCCCTGCTAACATTACTTCTGAAAAATGTACATATAGATCATTTATGTGCACATTACAAACTGGGCTGGATCTATGCATAAGCAACATAAGCGGTCACCCCAACCGCTAGGGGGCGCCCAACCTCTATGGGAGTGGGGCCCCAACTCAAATTTTGCTTAGGGCCCACAAAAGGCTAGAGTCGGCCCTGATTACAAACGTAGTGCTCTATTCAACACATAAAGCCATTAATACTGCCATTGACAAATAAAGGCCATGTTAAACACTGCGTATGCCAGCTCAATCAGAAATTACAGTCAAAGGTTAAAGTGGATTGTCCATGATAATCAGAGTTTATGGATCTAATGCAGCTGTTATTTCTGCATTGGATGAGGGCTGTTATTAGGTTATAACACACAAATCATGATTTGATCCTCAACTAAACGATTTGATCCACAATATGTACATTGAGGATTCAACTCTGTTGGGATCTTATTGCACCACTGAATCAATAATAAATACAAAAAAGTCACATGCCAATACTGGGCAGATTTTGAATGAAGCTGGTACAAAGCATATATTAGCACATCTCCATAAATACTAGTGTGGCAGAATCACACTTTTGTGAAAGGAGAAAACTATAATGATTGTATTACACTGTCATTAGTTTGTTTATATATATATATAGTGGATATAAAAAGTCTACACACCCCTGTTAAAATGCCAGGTTTTTGGGGTGTAAAAGAATGAGACAAAGGTAAATTATGTTCAGAACTTTTTCTGCTTTTAATCTGACCTATAATGTGAACAATTCAATTGAAAAACAAACTTGAAATCTTCAAGGGGGAAAAATGAAAAATAAAAACCAATCACCTTCAAACTCATGTTAAATAGAAGTCATTACACACCTGCCATCATTTAAAGTGACTCTGATTAATCACAAATAAAGTTCAGCTGTTCTAGTACGATTTTCCTGACATTTTCTTAGTTGCATCTCAGAGCAAAAGCCATGGTCCGCAGAGAGCTTCCAAAGCATCAGAGGGATCTCATTGTTGAAAGATATCAGTCAGGAGAAGGGTACAAAAGAATTTCCAAAGCATTAGATATACCATGGAACACAGTGAAG
>JACXGI010003485.1:0-13888 GCA_016801175.1 Esox masquinongy | reverse complement strand
CGTGACAACAATCTCCCATATTCTTCATATGAATGGGCTATGGGGTAGGGTGGCAAGACGGAAGCCTTTTCTTACAAAGAAAAACATCCAAGCCCGGCTGAAGTTTGCAAAAACAAACATCAAGTCCCCCAAAAGCATGTGGGAAAATGTGTTATGGTCTGATGAAACCAAGGTTGAACTTTTTGGCCATAATTCCAAAGGGTATGTTTGGTGCAAAAACAACACTGCACATCACCCAAAGAACGTCAACCCACAGTGAAGCATGGTGGTGGCAGCATCATGCTTTGGGGCCGTTTTTCTTCAGCTGGAACCGGGGCCTTAGACAGGGTGGAGGGAACTATGAACAGTTCCATATACCAGGCAATTTTGGCACAAAACCTTCAGGCGTCCATTAGAAAGCTGAAGATGAAGAGGAAGTTCACCTTTCAGCACGACAACGACCCAAAGCACACATCCAAATCCACAAAAGCATCGCTTCACCAGAAGAAGATTAATGTTTTGGAATGGCCCAGCCAGAACCCAGACCTGAATCCAATTGAACATCTGTGGGGTGATCTGAAGAGGGCTGTGCACAGGAGATGTCCTCGCAAACTGACAGATTTGGAGCGCTTTTGCAAAGAAGAGTGTGCCACATCAAGATGTGCCATGCTAATAGACTCCTACCCAAAAAGACTGAGTGCTGTAATAAAATCTAAAGGTGCTTCAACAAAGTATTAGTTTAAGGGTGTGCACACTTATGCAACCAGGTTATTGTGAGTTTTTTATTTTTCCCCCTCAAAGATTTCAGTTTGTTTTTCAATTGGATTGTTTACGTTATGGGTCACATTAAAGGTGGAAAAAGTTCTGACATGATTTATCTTTGTCTCATTCTTTTACATCACAAGAACCTGGCATTTTAACAGAGGTGTGTAGACTTTTTATATCCACTGTATGTTTATATATATACATACAGTGGACACAGGCCTTCTCGTCCAACATCAGTGCCTGACCTCACAAATGCTCTTTTGGCTGAAGGGGCACAAATTCCCACAGAGACACTCCAAAATCTTGTGGAAAGCCTTCCCAGAAGAGTGGCAGCTATTATAGCCATAAAGGGTGGGGGGGGGGAATTTTAATGCCGATGTTGTTGGAATGGGATGTCCAACAAGCTCATATAGGTATGAAGGTTGGGTGTCCACATACTTTTGGCCATATAGTGTACTTCAGTTGGTAAAAGAGTGAATTGAAGCCTCCCTTCTCTTTTCTTCCTTCAAAGTACCCTATCTCTCTTAACGCAACAGCTTTGTTTTGGGAAACGGGACCTCCGCTTGACAAGACTGCTACTTACAGCTGGAAGCTCTCTTTAAACACAGGGCTATCTCCACAGCCGGAATCAGGCCCTCTCTGCACACACAGGCAGTATCTACACAAGCACACCCGGGTGCCTCGCGTGGTTTAATATTGCTTCCACTATAAGATTGCGGGTGCTCCTTCTGCAAAAACCCTCTTTAATTATAGGATTCACAATCTGTCCGGCCGCCTGCGTGAAAACATGATTAAGTAAACACACGGCGACGACTGAACGTAATAAAGAGCAGACAAATAAACCCTGGTAATGCTGCCTATGAGGATCCTGCAAGGCAAGTTTCACCAAGGTCATGACCGAATGGTGATTGGCCGGCTTACGACGTGCATCTCAATTCTACAGCACAAAGTGGGCTTATACCTGTGCCCCGGAAAACACTGGAATCAGGATGAGGCTCTAGCTCTGACATTGAACCGGTAGTTTCAATGTTTTCAAATGATAGAAGAGCTTCAGATGATGAAGAGCTTATTGAAAACCTAAACATGCCTCCGTCTGACCCCTGCAGAGACGCGTGTCCTCCTGTTTAAGATTCCAGCGGTGACTCATTCAGAGGATAGGCCTTTCTGTGTCCATGAATACTGCCAATCAATGCATCAATTATTCAACAGGGAGAGATAGAGAGAAAGTGAGATTGGTGTGTCTTCCCAGGATACCCAGTCTTATTAACGCCCCCTCAGAACAATACACATTTAACAAAGCTATTAGAACAAAGGTAATAAACACAGAATGCCATGCGGCTAGGGACACATAGACTAATGTTAAGGTCAGTGAAGAGGTCATCCCTGTTTGCACATGAATCAATGCGAACTGGGTTTAATCACGCTATGTAATGAAGCCCAGAATTTCTATTATGGAACAAGTTTTACAAAGCACTTGAATCAGGTTAGTTGCATGAGAAATTTCATCATATCTAGTTTTGTTGAGAGGCATCTAGCTCCACCCCCGCAACCAATCACCTGTTGCTAAAAAACCCACATCAGCTAAATCCCTGCCTCTGGCTAAAACTCATTTTTAGCTGGAGTAGCTAGCGAAAACAAACTATCCCAGATGCCCTTAGCTTAACCTGACGTCACAAAGTATATTAGCCTCACATACACGTGAGTTGCTACAAAAAACAGGTCCAAATACGACCATCAACAGAAAAGGTCTTATGAGTGTGGAATATTGAAATGTTGACATGACACCTTGCTAGTTATCTACAATAACTGAAACATTGTCTTTTGATGTTTTTTTGGGCAGGGGGAATAAATCTTTCACATCCATCAACAATTTCGCTTTTAACAGCAGCAGTCCCCCTTGTGGTTAGCTTGTGGGAGTATAGGGAGGCATAGTATTTCCCTTTTGCCACGACTGAAATATGTCTGACTCAAAAGGATGTTTGAGTCTCTGTGAGTCAAAATGGACATGTAGAATAACTTTATTTGACACAAATAAATATAAGATATAATAATAAATATTTATACTTTTAGATGTCAAATTAAACAAATCTGTTCACGTGTTGTGAGTTGCATTTGTGATAGCTCGTTAGCTAAAGTTGACTACTCGTCATATGGATTATTAAATATTACGGATAATCTTGGTCTGGTCATTTTTAGGTTTGTACCTGGCTGGCACCATCCAACCAGCATATAAATATTGATCAAACAAACACATTTTCAATGTTGTTAGTTGTGATTTAGTAGTCACTTATTATTCTATTGAAATCAAAGCCAATTACTGAGCCCTGTTACAACAAAGTGAAACATTGTTTCCCTCCATCAGATAATTATATAAATGGAATAGAAAATGCTTTTCTTAATGCAGCTGTATTCTGTAGAGGAAATGTGGTCTCCCTAAAAACACAGCATTTCACCCATTTCAATGTAGATTTTATTTCCTGTATTCACTGTCGCTGTCATTACACATTACATTGGGGTTCATCATTCAGATTTTTTCCAGGAAGTTACTGTCCTGATGAAAAGGTGATTATTAAAAATGCATGATCTTTCTATTATTTCTTACATTTTTTTTACTACCTTCAAGCATTTCTGTTCTTCTACAGTATCTACATGTAGCACACTAGAACCTCCTTGCGTAAATGTTTCTACATGCATGTTGATGACATGGGTGTATGGTATGACTTACTTACCAGACAGTTTTCTGTTTGAGGGAGGGGCCTCATCTTTCTGTCTCCAGGAGATATGGAACCCAGGAGGAACAGTTGCTGCTTCGGCAAAAGCTTATGGAGTTCCAATTGAAGGATATGAGAATGTAAAGAATAAAGGATCCATCTCCGGGGATATGCAGTCATAGCCTCATCATGTATTTTACTGCTATATATTGAGCAAGGCCATAATTGAGAACTGCAAAACAAAAAACTGAACATACTCATTATTGTCTTACATTTTACGTTTCAATAACTGAAGTGTTCTGTTGGACATACACTGCAAAAACCTCTGTCGTGGGTCACGTATCACTGTATACAGTGGTTCAGTTGTGCTGTTAGATAAAACAGCACCAAAATATTACACTATATTGGCAAGACTGTAAAGAAAATGCAATCCTTTCATGTGGTTGAAGAGTGATTAACATGTCCCAGTTGTAGTACTCTGTCTTGATTAGGATTTTAGAGCACGTATTTCCCCAACTGACTAACCGCACCACTTCACAGTGATGAATGAGATTGAGTTTGAAAAGCGATACTGGTTCCAAAATCTAATTTTTTTAACTGGCAGACAGTCCATTTGCCTCGTAAATATCGCTGAACCAATTAAAACACACATCTGTTCCATTAGCAAACCAAGATCCCATCTATCTTATCTGTCAATCTTATCTCGTCAACGTGCATTTTCCCATCATCTTATATATAAGTAAGATTATACAGACTGATAGAGCCAATTTGCATTAATTGGAAATGTGACGTCAAACTTCATGAAAAGATATATTCCATTCTAGTAGTATCCACAACATTTCTGGACAGAAATGTTGACTGGTGTCACTGTCAGACCAATCTTTTTGATGTGTGGGAAATAGTGACGTGCAGTTTGGTAATGATTCAACTCTTTGTACATGATTTGTTTTGTGAGTGACTCGTTCAGTTTAAATGTCCAAGAAAAATAGGTGAAACTGCAGGCAGAGTTTGAAAAAATACATGTTTAGAACTAATGCTTGGATGCATGGTGCAAGAATCAATCCACTGAATTGAATCTTGAATGTTATGATAGTCAACTGTATTGAATCAACATATGCACTTAACAAACAATTGAGTGATTAATTAAATTAAATTGTTCATATTAACGGCAGGCAGGAGTCTGTCCTGCAATTGCATCAGTGACTGGATTCATTTGTGATCCTCTACGCTTTAACCAACAACTGTTTGTTTCACATGTTCAGAGAAAAACAGATCAAGCTACAGACAAATTTAGAGAACACAAATATTTTTTTTTAAACTAATGATTGGATGCATGGTGCAAGAAATAATGTAACAATGTAATTAATAGAATATTGAATATATTGATAGATCTCTGTAAATTGAATACACAGTGAGCCTCTGGTTGACAAACTTGAGAACCAATCATTTGTGGAGCAGCAGTTTGGGAACTATGTGCTCATCATTCAGAAAGTTAAACTTCCCATCACTAGGGGTAAACAGTTTTCAATTATTCTTTTCATTTTTTTGCTTTATTTTTCTTACAAATGCCCTTTAAATATCATGCAATGTCAAATGAAATTGTGCTACTTTTGAGTCAAATAAAAGACACAAAAAGGCATCAGTGTTACATACATCCACAATAAAACAAACCCAATAAACACTCCAATGCTGAGTAGAGTGCTAGACAGGGAAATTTCACACAAAATAGTTTTCTGTTTTTCCATCTACAGTAAACTACCTCAAACAAAATGCAATGTTGGCTGTCTTTCTACATTTTATGTAAATTAGATTTCTTTCTGTTTGGAGGTTTACATGAAAACACCTAAACAGGCCGCATCCTGTGGGAATGTTTCCCTCTACTCTTTGTATGTATGGTGACAGTGATGTGATAGAATAGTCAGCTTTTGTTGACTTGTCTGTCTTGTGTCAGTGTCACACGCAGCTGTGCTTGTCTTGTCATTGAGATGGGCTGTCTAAATTCTGGTGTAGATCAGAAGGAGAGGCTTTACACTTCCTCCCCTTTTGGAATCTATTTCATGGCGGTGTGACCTCAACCCTTTCTATGTACAGTAAGAGCAGTTGTTGGGTTAGAGTCGCTTTGTTCTAACACAGGAAATGCCGGCTACAGCCAAGACGACTCGTAGAAGCATATCCTCATTTTCTTAATTTCATAATTGAATTTCTTTGCTTTTTGGTTCAATGGGCAACAATCAGTCAGGGCTATGAGACGGTAAAATGAATGAGTGCAGAACAGGCAGAGAAGAAAAACAGCGCACACGCTCTCACGCACGGGCTCGTGCACTTGCTCCGGCGCTGCACACACTCCCTCTCCGGGTAGCCAGCCAAAGTAATTTTCTCCTGGCAAAAGGCTGTCTGTAAGTTATTGATCTGTGATTGTGAGGGCAACAGAGCCGGCGTGGACACATCCTCTATGAAGTCAAACTCATTATTTTCAATCATCGTTAGGGAAACACTACATTTTGTTTTTTTCTATCAGATGTATTTTGACTTTACGTAAAATAATCAATCTGATGTTTTCAATAACGGTCCTGTACTCTCTCATGCGTGTGATGCTTTCACATGGACTCCAGGAGGAGTAGCTCCTTTTCATGTGGACCCCAGGAGGAGTAGCTCCTGTTTGTGCAATAGCTAATGGGGATCATAATAACCTGGATCTGGAACTGAAAATTATTGATTAGCTGGAGCAGGATAAAAGGCATTTGCACACAGCACACAGTGGGTGTTTCAGCACCAAAGGCCGGGAGGCAGGAGAGCACACCATGTTATTATTTGCTTTGCGCCTGTTTAGCAAGCTATGTGGTAATGTGTCTGGTTGGTCATTTTAGAGGCAAGTTCTCAGGGACCCTTTTCTTGTTAAAGTAACTATGCAGATTCAACAATGATTCTTTAACTTGCCCTTGTATACGTTGACTTTGTTTATGTCTAGTTGATTGTTATTTTAGTTTATTGAATGTAGTACAGTCTTTAGTATTTTATGTAGTACAGTCTGCCTGGTTAGATAATATATGTAGGTTTTTTTTTTTTTTGAAAACCTTGCAAAATGTGAAACACACATCAACACCTGTGGATTCATTTTGTCAAAACATATTGTACTGCACTTACATTATGTTTGAAATCTACCTCAGAAGGAACAGGGTCTTGCAAATCAAGAAAAATGACATGGCACAACATTTTCAATTTCGATCAAACACAAGATATTAAGCTACGTAACCGCAATGTGTGTAGTAGCAGTCTAATCCTGAGTACAAAATTGCGCCCCAATTCCCTCCATAGTGCACTATTCACTAGAGATCAAAAGTAGTGGATTCTATAGGAAGTAGGCTATCATTTGGGAGATACTTTAAGAAATGCCGTAATACTCTGGGAGCGGAGGCCGATTACTATTAACACTGATGTAGAAGCTAATGCTTCAACTCAGATTGCCTGACAAAATGCCACAAATGTTGGACTGTCTGTCTTATTTTTCAGACATAACAGTGGTTTTAACCTGTGGCAAGCGGCTAAGAAAAATATGTATGTAACTAATGTTATTACACCTTCTCATGATCTACTATGTATCTCATGATTGGTAATTAAGATTGAAAGTTACATAACTAAGTGATTACCTTGACATCAAAATAACAAATGTGACGTTGTTATCTACTACTTCAGTGTTGAACCTGTCTTGATATAACGACTTACATTGGTTAGGTTATTGTATGTCCTATGTAGCTACAATCATCTTACATGTTACATGTCCATTGAGCCAAATTATTCAACAGAAATACACTTACTGAAAACTTGCTACAGTCTTTAGTGTGTTAGTCATCTCGTAGCCAAGGAAACTTGGTGTATAGTGTTACCAAAACAAAGTGCAGCAGATAAAAATCTCACATTTATTAAGACATTTTGAGGCAAAATGAAAGCTACTAATTAGGTAGGAACATGACATTCCTGAGATGCATTTCCAAAATGTCAGAAAACGTCTACATTAATACTATTGAGAGGGTTGGGTTGATATGCCCCAAACACAGACAGAACCCCCAGACTCGGGGGAATTTGACAGGGACAGCAACCGAAAAATCACCACGATAAATCATTTATATTGCAGCTGTGTACTTTGCTTTTCAGAAATGCAGCATAAGTAGAAAAAGCTCAGCACTTGATATCATGTTAAAATTATCATTATAAAATAAGAGCATCTAGATTTTTTTTACAAGGATTTATATGTTAAATGTCAAAGATTTGGAAATGCAAAAAAAAAAAAAGTCAGGATCCATGGAGGAGGAGGAGGTTATACGAGAACCACTCTTACTAATCAGACTCTATCAGTGGTAAACATGATCATGCGAAAGTTGGGGGGCATTAAAGTATTAAATTCACAATTTTGCTGAAATCAAAATCCGCTGAATGGGTTTAACTACTTTTGTTCAACCATGCTCTAGTTTCTTCCATGTAGAAGGTGTCTGTTGGAATCAGATCAGAGTGTGTTTTATGTGTCTGACGCAGCTATTTGACCATCATTCACATTCAGACAACCTTGAGCCTCACAGCCAGTCTTTTCCCTCAAAGCCCATTATAGTACTCAGTCCAATAGTATCTATATCTGTTTCTGTACTCTAGAGCCATCTTGACGTCATGTCCACCCTCGTTTTTATCATTCGGATTCTTTGTAAAATGCAACATATTGAATGACAAGGCAGCTCATCCTGTTTCCATTTCGGGTGGGGTTGCTTCTGTGTTGTTCCAGGAATAAAGTGTAGTGGTTTTACTGTTTTGTTTTGACACAGAAAGTAATTTAACAAAGTACCATACATTTTTCAAGTTTCCATTTATGGAGGATCAGTGGGTTTTTCCATCAGTGAAGTACACAACAGGGTATTTGTGCACACAATGTACAACTGCGGTGCTGGAACATATGGTAGTTATAGCATAATAGCTCAATTCAATGTCCATACAAAGGTCTGGGATAAAATTGGTAAAATGCTGACAGTAATGTTCTTACATCGTGGACATTGTTAATAAACATATACCTGCAGGAAAAGTCACTCCCACATTCTGCTTTTAAATGCCATTAGCAAAATAAATAAAGTGCAACATTTTGGACAAAGACCTATTGTAAATTTGCATGTAAAGTTGAGGTAGAGCAGGACACAGGCACATAAAATAAAGAGGACCACCAAACATCACGCAGAACAATAACCAACAACGGAACAGGGAACTGGGGAGTCTAAACTGAGAGGTGATCAGGGGGATAACGGGACACAGGAGAGAACACTAAGAACACAGGTAAAAGTAATGAAACAGAATGACTAGAACTTGAAGACACTGAATACAGAAATGCAACGTCTGGCACAGCATTTACACATATACCAAGCCTGACGAAACTCTGTGTTGCATTTCATTAAAATGTATTATAGTTGCGAGCAGAGAGTGCACGGTGGCGTATTTTCTTCCTTATTTTATTTCTCCTTTGCACCTGCTGAAGTGAAATTAAAGATGTGTGATTAGTCGCTTTGTTAAAAGTATACCTGGGCCATGCATATCAACAGCACTGCGATGTTGCCTTGGCATACCAGGGACCACAGAGGAATTCTACTGAGAAAGATGAAGATACCATTCATGTCCAGTGAATCCGCATACAATCCACTTTCAATAAATCAAAATATCATAAATGTAGGAGATAGGATGGCAGGAACTGAGAACGATTATTCTTCTTTGGCTTAACATTTCAGAGGACAGTTACCATGCGGGCAGCTGAGTTTATAATCGTCTTTACCTTTCTCCCCTCCCTACAGGAGGCTGTTGGAGTGGGGGAAAAGTTGGTTGTGTCCAAAATGTCAATCTATTTCCTATGGAGCTCACTTCGTTTGACCAGACCCTTTAGACTTGTGGTCAAATCGAGTGCACTATGTAGGTAATACGGTGCCTTTTAGGACATGACCACTTGAAAATGTGTCCCGTTGAACAGTGGAGAGAACACCTTGAAGAGAAGATATAGAGCTATGAGGAGCACTGTATCTGCTACGATTCACGCGTACTGTACCGACCGCCTGCTGACAGACACCAGTGATTAAGTATCAGTCCGCACACTCTTTTCATTTCCAAACTATCAGTTTCACCTTCCTCGCTACATCACACTTTGTACCGCGGAAGGTAATGATCCACTTGGATGGCCTCCAAGGCCCCTTTATTTATTTATCTCTCACTATCTTTTTTCTGCCCCCTTCCCTCATTTGTTCTCCATCTTGAGCTTTCTTGCTGAGATAAAATAACTGAATTGAATGGCCAAGTGGAGTGGTCCTCAGCTAGAATCACACACGATGACTACATTACCTATGTTACGATGTGCAACTAAGGATGTCAACAGATAATTATCCGATCACTTGGAGACAACTCCATAGTTCTGAATAAAGCTATGCTGTCATTAGCTTAAGCTAGCTCAAATTCAGTGGACTCCCTTCAGTCTTACCAAGCTGGCGAGCTATTGATGCACTGCTTCTAAAATACATCTGGGTATTATGTTTTCAAGCCTTAGTAATGCAGTTTAGACAAAATCGTCTTTAGGGCTCATTGGACATCAGAACTTCAACAAACATTCAAAACCATAATGTGACAAAAATGTGCTACCCATGTATACGCTCCCTATTCCTCTCTAACCCTTTCTTTTGAATTTGTTCTTGCATTATGAATATTTTGCATGCAAATACATCATCATAATGTTTAGTTTAATAATGCATTTCATTATGACAATACTGTGTATCCTGGTTAAATCAACAAAGAAGTATTTGTATCTTATGCTTGATTTACGGTCAAATAAGCATTTTCCAATGGATGATTTTCATGATTCCTGCATTGTTTCTACAGGACTTCTTTTCAGCCCTTCTGATGAGGACTAAAGCCATCCCTCCATGGAGCTGAAATGTTATGCGGCGTGAATTCAAAGATGATTCAAAGAGCCATGAGAGATGGGAGAAAACCTGCATTGCAGCAGAAATGTGAATGTGTCATGAGGAGTATTGGTGTGTCTTGGAAGAAACTAACGGCAAAAGTATTTTGTCTCTTTTTAGATGACAGAAATACTTGTAGAAGCTAGACATCCCCTGAAAATCAAATCCTGCTTTCACTCATTTTGGCAGAATGTATGGGACATCTACTAAGAGTAATTAAGTGCTTAACAAGCAGTATCAATAGCAGTAACTTAATACAATGTTAATATAGATACAGAAAGAAATACTACAAGAAAAGCCCCTATATTGCTGTAGACAAGTTTACAGTGCTTCCAAGCCCTGATCTAAAATCCATAAAGTGGCTACAATGCCATTATTAGAGTGTAGATCAAAAACGAAGGATGAATTCCCTGAACAGATTAAAGCAGTTGAAAGGATTACATTTCCAGGCAAGACACATCTCCTATAATCATTGCAATCACCCAACCCGTCAGAATGCGAGCCTATGAATTTCAATTAATAACGACAAGACGGTTTGATAACCATGCTGAACACCTATGCCTGTAAATAAGAGAGAGAGAGAGAGAGAGAGAGAGAGGCATGTGAAAGTTGATTTGTCTGTGTCCAAAATGCACTGTCTCTGGCCTCTGGTCAAAACGGGAGCACCACAGTCATCCACAAAATGATTTGGCAGCCTTGAAAAAGATAAGAAAACAGTATAGTGGAAAATGTGGAGCACTCATTACCCATATAACAACGTTATAGTAGTTCAATTTAAAAGCAATGCATGTTACAGCTGCAGTTTATATAATGGATGTATAGCCATTTGTATAGATCATCAGCAAAATGTTTGACTCTGGCCAGTAAAAAACTGGATTTGGCATATCGCCCTCAAATGTAAAAGACAAAAGGGTGTAACCCAATTTTTTAAAAATACTTTATGATCTGATGGGTTATATTAATTAAAATTGCAATGACTCAAACAGCAATTAGGTTGTAACTTTTCTTGTTTTAATGATGCAGTTTTGTGGTTGCACCATAACTCACATTGGTTGAGCACTTTCCACTCTGTCTTCACAAAAAGACTGCCTAAAATAAATGATACAAATACTTTTTGTATTGTACACTAGTCAGAAAATTGCCAACCCAAATTGTTCTTATACAAAAAATCCAAAGAAAATATAAATTTTCTTGAAAAAATATATTCTTAGTATATTCTTAATTTTAGCTTGACAGTAGAGTCTTTTGGCAAAATGTCAACAATCCAATTTATTTTATAAAGCCCTTTTTAATTTAGCAGTGATCATCAAGTGCTTTCAAAGATACCCAGCCTGAAATCCCAAAGAGCAAGCAACAACAGAGTTGATGCACAGTGGCTAGGAAAATCTCCCAGGGTCAAAACTTGTAACCACCCACTTTGCCAAGCAGCACACCAAAAGGGCAACCAACAGCAACCACCCTGAAAGAGGACCAATTATAGCCCACAGAATTCACTCCCATTGCAAGAGGACGGCAAGGAAAAACAAGAGTATGCCAGTGACTCTGCCTCCAAATGCCACTGAAGAGAGGACATCCCAGTGGAGATGAGAGCCCGCCAAGCAAAGACAGCAAGGGTGGCTTGTAAATCCAGTGCCTTTCCGTTCACCTTCACACCCCTGGGGCAGACTACACTTAATCATACACCTCGCGTAAGAGATGAGTCTTTAGTTGACACTCACCATAATCAGCAGATCATTCCACAGTAGTGAAGCTCTATATGAGAAGGCCTTGCCTCCAGCTGTTTGTTTAGAAATGCCAGGTTCAGTAAGGTGTGCATCTTGTGATCTTGGCGTACTTATAGGAACGTATGGCTGGACCAATTCAGAGAGGTAAGTAGGAGTCCATGTACAGTGTCCTCTAATATTGGCAACCTTAGTAAATATGAGCAAAAAGGGCGGTGAAAAAAATGTCTTTATTGTTTATCCTCTTGACCATTCATTCAAAATATTTACAAACATTGAACCTTGTATATCCATAGGTTAGAGAGGACAAGCAAATAGAAAGTAAATCAAACATAACAGTTATTGACTCCTTTCTGTACAACATAACACTTCCAAAGCTAAATGAAGAACAAGCAGATATATTGGACTCACCTCTCACAGCAAACAATTTGGAGAAAGAAATTAACATTATGTCTAACAAAAAGGCCCCTGGATGTGACCACTACCCTATAGAGTTCTATAAGCATTTCTGGCAAACAATCTCACCATTATTTACCAAAATGATATTCGAAATAAATCAATCCTCAACGACATATATGAACACAGCCCTCATCTCAGTACTATGAAACCCAACAAAGACCCCGCACTATCTTCCAGCTAGAGCCCGCTGTCCTTAATAAATACAGACCTTAAGATTATTAGTAAGGCAAATAGCTCAGCATAAACCATAAGATTAGCCTCTATGCGGATGATATATTTTTGTACCTTCAAAATCCTCTAGAGTCAATACAAGAAGTTATTAAAGCCATTAATACTTTTTCTGAAATTTCTGATTACTCAATAAACTGGACAAAATCTACAATCCTTCCTTTATGTGGAGACTTTGGGAACATTACAGCCTTGAGACCTACTCTCCCATTCACCACTGGTAACATTAAATACATTGGCATTAATATTTCTACCAATCGGTCAGAACTATTCCATCTCAATTTTATTCCACTTAAAAAAAACACAGATGACCTGAAGATGACCTGTACCGATGGATTGACCTCCATCTTTGGCAGAATTGCAACAATTAAAATGTACAGTGGATATAAAAAGTCTACACACCCAGGTTCTTGTGATGTAAAAGAATGAGACAACGATAAATCATGTCAGAACTTTTTCCACCTTTAATGTGACCCATAACGTGAAAAATTCAATTGAAAAACAAACTGAAATCTTTGAGGGGGAAAAATAAAAAATAAAAAACTTACAATAACCTGGTTGCATAAGTGTGAACACCCTTAAACTAATACTTTGTTGAAGCACCTTTTGATTTTATTACAGCACTCAGTCTTTTTGGGTAAGAGTCTATTAGCATGGTACATCATGACATGGCAATATTTGCCCACTCTTCTTTGCAAAAGCGCTCCAAATCTGTCAGATTGCGAGAACATCTCCTGTGCACAGCCCTCTTCAGATCACCCCACTCATGTTCAATTGGATACAGGTCTGGGCTCTCGCTGGGCCATTCCCAAATGTTAATCTTCTTCTGGTGAAGCCATGCTTTTGTGGATTTGCATGTGTGCTTTGGGTCGTTGTCGTGCTGAAAGGTGAACTTCCTCTTCATCTTCAGCTTTCTAACGGACGCCTGAAGGTTTTGTGCCAAAATTGCCTGGTATTTGGAACTGTTCATAATTCCCTCCACCCTGACTAAGGCCCCGGTTCCAGCTGAAGAAAAACAGCCCCAAAGCATGATGCTGCCACCACCATGCTTCAC
>JACXGI010003484.1:40522-62218 GCA_016801175.1 Esox masquinongy | reverse complement strand
CTTGGGGTAACGCCTCATTCCCTACCCGGAGGAGGCACTCCATCGGTTTCCTGCTGAGAACCATGGCCTCAGATTTAGAGGTGCTAATCCTCATCCCAACCGCTTCACACTCGGCTGCAAACCGGTCCAGTGAGTGCTGAAGGTCACAGGCCGATGATGCCATCAGGACCACATCATCCGCAAAAAGCAGCGATGAGATAAAATGATAAAATGTACTAAAACGTACAGTAGACTATAATTTCCTCCTCATCCCTGTCACATACAGTTCACATACACATGCTCAAATATGCTCAATATCAATTCTTTCAATTCTTTTAAAAATTTTTTTATTAAGTTCGACGTACAAAACACTACGCGGCAACTTTTAGGCATGGTGCGAGTAATATTTCCGTTGTCTTCTACACTTTTACAGTGCTTGTTTTCCCCCTAAAGGAGGCGTAGTCGTTCGAACGGAAGAAGAATGACGTGTATCTTGCTCTCATCTATAGGGTGACCAGACGTCTCGTTTTTCCCGGGACGTATTTCAGTTCGTTTTCAGTTGTCCTGACTTATTTACAAAAAAACAGGTTTTGTCCCGTATTTTCACTTCGTCCAGTTTTTTTTTATTGGTCCGACCTACTGCCCATTCGAATGTGACAGGTTGTCATGATTTGCCACCACTGTCAGTCTTTAAGTTCCTTATTTTTTACAGACTATGATCCAATCACATTTTAGTTCTCACGAGCTGCCAAGCCCAAGCACCTGTGCACGCGAAATCCCACCTCGCTGTAACAACCATCCACGAAGGCAATGTTATTTGTTCGAGTAAATTTTGCATTCAAGTGCACAGATTTCTATGACAAGTTCGTTAAAGACAAGCGGACTCTGAGAAACATTGGCTCATGCGAAAAGTGCAACAGGCCATCGTTCCACACCCCCGAATCAAATTAGCAAATGTGAGTAGACATAATTCTGTTTCGTAATTACAGTTGTTGTGTACACCTGAAACCAAGGTTGTGTTAATTTTTTATGTGTTCATGTTTTCCGGAGTGCAAACACACTGTTGTTGTTGTTTCAGTCAAGTTCATTAATTTGTCACGTATGCAATATTTTGATATAGTATAGTTTTTACAGTTAAAACTGATAATCTTTGCCAGAGAGACTCAATGTTGTTCTGAGTGAAACGCTCTTTTGTTGCTTCAATCCAATTCATTCGGTACAAGCACAATGGACTGTATTTTTGTATTGCATAATACCGTTTGATGTACAGTGAAATAGTAGGCCCTACTTTAATGTGCATTGTGTGTAGGTGGTGGTGGGTGTGTGTGTGTATGCCCGAGAGGGGGTGGGTGGTGGTGGTGAAATTACTGTCTCGTGTTCACCCTGTTGAACCTGGTCACCCTAACAATAGATCAGTGTTGCTGGTTGAGGAGCCTTATGGTCTGGGTGTAAAAGCTGTTTGTGAGTCTGGAAGTGCATGTCCTGATGCTCCGGTATCATCTATCAGACAGCAGCAGTGTGAACAGGCCATATGGTGCACCTGTAAAAGTTGGTAGGAGATTTTGCAGACATGCCAAACTTCTTGTGTCTCCTCAGGAACTTTAGGCACTTTTGGGCAGTTTTTACCACTGAGTCTGCTTGCCTGGACCCGGTGAGGTCATCTTTGATGTACACACCAAGGAACTTGGACTCTCTTTACTTCAGCTCCATCGATGTGTATATGGGCGTGATCCCCCCTCTGCCGCTTCCTGAAGTCCATGATTATCTCCTTAGTCTTGCAGACATTGAGAGAGAGGTTGTTGTTCTGGCACTATGTAGCCAAGTCACTTACCTCCTCTCTTTATTCTGTCTCGTCGTTGTTGGAGATGAAACCCAGGATGGTTGTGTCATCCGCAAACTTATGTTTGACGTTGGAGCCGTGTGTGGCCACACAGCCATGCGTGAACATGGAGTACAGGAGGGGACTGAGTATGCAGCCCTGAGGGGCTTCGATGCTCAGGGTCAGTGCAGAGGAGGTGAGGTTGCCCATTCTCACCACCTGGGGTCTACTCGTCAGGAAGTCCAGGATCCAGTTGCAAAGGGAGGTGTTAAGACCCAGGGTCCTGAGCTTAGGAACATGCTTAGCGGGCATAATAGTGTTGAATGCTGAGCTGTAGTCCACGGATAGCATCCTTATGTATGTGTTAGGGTGATGGCATCGTCCATAGATCTGTAGGGGTGGTCGAAATTGAAAGGGGTCCAAGGTGTCAGGAAGGGTGGAGCAAATGTGAGTTCTGACCAGCCGCTCAAAGCACTTCATGATGATGGAGATCAGTGCTCCAGGGCGGTAGTCATTCAGGCTGGTGATGGAAGGTCACCAAGTTTACTTTACCACTAGGTCACCAATCCCAGTTCTTCTCCCATTGTTTCATACTGTTAACGTCGTTACAGTAGCTCCATTTGTGTTCGTGGTAGATTCACTTTTATTATTTTAATCTGCCTGTTTAAGGATTAGTGTTTTGCAAGTTCCTGAAATTTCTGACAAGCTGTTGAGCTAAGTATCATTCGCATTTTATTATTATGTTTTCATGCACAATAGCTGTAAAAGCAAATGGATGTGAGAAACTAAAAGTTAATTTTGCAATCTCATCGGGGGTGCTGAGGATGCGATGGGGCCGGTCTGCAGCACCCCTACTTCCCATGTGGCCATCCATTGTATGCAATTCTTTCATACACATAAATAATAACTAAGGCTTTCATTTCACTATTAACAACAACAAAATTTATATCAGAAATGTAATTCAGTTCTTTTCATTTCATATGATAATTGAAAATCAGGTCATGATACTTGATTTCAATTAAATATATAATTTAACACCAAGTATATGGACACTGGGCTGAAATGGGATTAGTAGCAAAGTAGCAAGGCAGAAACCATTTCTGACTAACGAATGCTAAGAAGTACTTGGACGATCCTCAAGAGCTCTGGAACAGTGCTCTAAGGACAGATGAGACAAACGTATACCGCTTTGAAAACATAGGCCCAGTTATGTCTAATGAAAACCAAACCCTCCACAGCTTTCATAGTTGGTCAAGCATGGTGGGGTGGCAGTTTCATGGTTTGGGGAGGCTTTGCTGCATCAGGACCTGGGCAACTTGCCATTATTGAAGGAACCATGAATTTGCTTCATATCACAGAATTCCAAATTTCATGCCATCCGTCTGAGAGCTGAAGCTGAAGCGCAGCTGGGTCTTGCGGTAAGAACATAATTTAACACACAAGCAAATCTACATCAGAATGTTTGGAAACAAGATATATAACATTTTGTAATGGCCTAATCAAATTCCAGACCTAAACCAATTCAGATGTGGTGGCAGGACCTGAAACGAGCAGTTCATGCTCGAAAACCCACAAATGTCACAGAGTTAAAGCAGTTCTGCATCGAGGAGTGGGCTTGAATTACACCCTAGCGCCTGTGACAGACTGATCAATAACTACAGGAAGCATTTGTCATTGCTGTTAACAGTGGCGTAACCAGTTTTTGAATCTAAGGGAAAGATTACACATTCACTCAAAGGCATTGGGTGTTGCATAACATTCTTTAGTCAATTAATTAAATAATTATTAACACTGTGTGTGTTTTGTGTTCACTCAGCATCCCTTTTATCTAATATTAGGTTTTGGTTGAAGAGCTGATAACATTTAGTGCCACAAAATCTGACTGGGGGCAAATACTTTGTCACGCCACTGTACAAGCCCCTAAAACTCATCAAATCACTTAACGATTCATGGCATCTCTATCCTGAAACATTTCCAAATGTTAACTTACTGTAAATTACAAATTCAGGAACAAACTTCCTTTAATTTTTAAAGGAAGTTTAAACCACTGTTCAATGCTATCCCCATGTTTCATATTTCATTTAACTATAATGCCTGATAAAATGGTAGTGTAATGCAAAATATATTCCATATAAGTTAATGTTTTACCATAAATCAGAAGCATACTGTACCTGAAAATGAAGGTCAAATACTGATCCAATGGTGCAAGCTCTTTATTAAGCGTTAGAAAATGATACAATCCTCTGTACACTGTCTCTTGGATAGTTGGTTTAGGACAGGAGTCATACAACAACAGGTGACCATGGTCATGTCTTATAGTCTCCCACTCGCCCCTTCTTGGGTGGAAGCCAGCCTGTCGTGTTATATTGTTATATTCTTTAATTCGAGCAGGATTATTAATTAAGCTGTATCACCATACTAACCAGCTCCTTGTAATTCCAATATGTTTTTTTTAAAGGTTGCGCATCCAAAGCTGGTTGTTTTTCTTTAACAGGTTGCGCCCAAACAGACAATATAATTTTCCCAACTAATCTATACTTTGGTATCTGTATCCTTATCCTGGGGTCCTTTAAAAATGTGACCTCATGGACATGACATTGGCATGACAAAGGCTTGGGAGGTACAAACTAGATTTTACTCATTCTAATCCAACATGGAGAATAGCAGCAAAGCTACAAATATAAGGGACAGTCACCAATGGCATTCAAAACAACAAAACAACTGCTTTAATCGCTCTCCAAAATTCTTGACTTCACAGCATTTTAGAAATACACTATCTCTTGCATATACATACAGTAATATATATATATTGTTTATATTCAATTTGTAAAAGTATTTGTAAATCACAAACATAATACAAGAGAAGTACAAACATCCAGATATGAAATGCATGAGAGAAACTCCACTTTTCAGAGCATACTTTAAGCATACAATGGCCTTCTATTTACATATAATTTGGCAGGAGGTAAAATACAAAAAGATGTAATACTCTCAAGATAATTATCCCTATAGTATCCCTATAGGCATGTTTATTTTTTACTAGTACTTTCATTTGCATTGAAACCTAAATTTAAAAACACAATACTTCCATAATTGATGAAGCAGGCCAAGAATTAAAGTTTTTTGGCCACATTTTCCCTTCATAATGTAACGATGACATACATTAGTAGGTTTAGAGCCAAACGCTGGTTGATAATGTATGCCATCGCCTAGTACAGACAGTCTGTTGATTCAAGATCACTTCTGAGTGGAATATAAACATTAATATTCTGGTTGATCGATTGGGAGTGGGGATAGGAATGCTTACAGTACTTTCAGGGCTAACAACTTAATGTGTGCTACAGGACTTGGACGTCTTGTGTGTCTCCAACCACAAAAGATCTGTGTCATCTTTCCTCTCCACATTATATCATGGCCACATTGCTCTCCACGTTATATCATGGCCACATTGCTCTCCACATAATATTAGCACAATGATTCACTGGTCTGAGAGCGGTTTTCCATTTCCATGAGAAGCTGAGAACTCTCTCAAGATGGGAGAAGAGGAAACTAATAGTTTAATTAGACATTTCATGCTTGTCTCGTTTTATACCGTTGTATAAAGGAAGATTTCGAAGCTTCCATTTCAATTTGTCTTTTGCCTTACACCCAGCCATTATATAACACTGCCCTCACTGTCTCCGATTTTGGTGGCGGTATCTTTGAGAGGGAAGACTGAAGTCCTGGCCTGAGTCAAAAGACGTTCAGCTGTGCTTTCTGAAAACCGTCCCCACATTTCAGTGGATGCAAATTAGTCCTTGTCAGGCTTTGACATAAGGATCCAGGAGGCATCACCTTGGACATGTTACGACTACATAACTTAGGCCGATCCCAAATGATCAATCGGCCCCATCTCCACATTGTATTCATTCTGTATAATTTGGACATAGCTATGATGTTCCTATTACGTTTGCTAAGACATCTCAGAGGAGCGCTGGGTGTGATGTAACACATAGCCGAGTACATGAACATGGAGGCTACATCCTTTTCTTCAACTGTACCAGTCAGCCCTCTGGATGTCTTAGTAATATTCCCCCTCAACCAGCCCTGCTACTGCCTGTATGTTCCAGCCTATCTTGTCCCAATGTTCTTGTACTGGCACATGAGAAGGTTTTTGAAGGTCTTCTTGAAAGTAGCATTGCAGAGGGCATAGCAGGCTGGGTTGATGGTGCTGTTGACATAGCACAACCAGTAGCCGATAGCCCACACAGTGTCCGGGACGCAGGAGTGACAGAAGGTGCTGATGAGCACCATGACATTGTAAGGGGTCCATGTGAGGATGAAGGCTAGTAGGATTGCGAAGATGGTTTTGGTCACCTTTTTTTCCCGGGCTGCCATCTGACGCTTCCTCTTCACCTGGCTGCGAGCGATGCTGGCGAACTTCCGTGCCACCTTCCGGGGACGGTTCACAGGGATACAGTGGCCTTCGCTGCCCTGGACCGGAGGCTGGATCTCAATGGCAGTGATGCACTCGTCGCCAGTCTGCTTGGTTACAATCTTGATCTTAGACCATCTGGATGTGGGGTTGAGTTTGACAGGCGGTGGTGCTGGTGCTGGCGCAGATGGAGGTGCAGATGGAGGCACAGGATCGGGAGCAACGCCACCGTCTGAATTGGCTTCACTGTTGGCCCTCTCCTTGGTATTTTTGGGGGCAATGCAGGCAGTGCTGGAGTCATTGGAACTGTCTTTCTCTTCTGGATTAACACTGCCGTCGGCCTTGGCGGACACAACCGACTCGTCAATCTTGCCATTTTTCACGGCTTCATTGGCGCTGCCGGACTCCAGGCTGGGCTTCGGGGGCTGATTGTTGTTATTCTGTCTGTTGAGGATGTGACTCTTGAGTGGGTTAGGTATCTTGAGGCCCTTCTTTTTCTCAACCTCTGGCTTCTGCTTTGACACACGGCTGCGGCTGGCCAGAGAGATGTGGATGTAGAGTACCATCATGATGACCACGGGCAGGTAGAAGGCAGCGATGGCCGTGCCGAACGTAACGGCAGGGTTGGAGAGAAACTGGATATAGCACTCTCCCGTTGGAACTGTGCGCTCACCAACAATGAACTGCCAGAACAGGATCGCCGGGGCCCAAAGAATGAAGGAGAGAATCCACGCAGCTGCAATCATTAGCCCGGCCATTTTGGTGGTCCTTCTGGCTGGATAGGTCAGGGGCTTGGTGACACAGAAGTAGCGGTCAAAGCTGATAATCAGAAGGTTCATGACCGAAGCGTTGCTCACTACATAATCCAAGGCCAGCCACAAGTCACATGCTACAGGTCCCAGAGGCCAGTAGCCAACGATGATGTAGACAGTGTAGAGGTTCATGGAGAAAGCACCGATAATAAGGTCTGCACATGCCAGGCTAAACAGGAAGTAGTTGTTGACAGTCTGCAGATGCCGATTGACTTTAATGGAGAGCATAACCAGGATGTTGCCTGTTATAGTAACAAAACTAAGGGAGCCTGTCACCAGGGCAATGAAGACCATCTCCACAGCTTTGTAGGGACTCCCCATCGCCTCCTCCTCTGTCGCCACCGCCGCCACACAGGACTCATTGGTGGCTGTATCATTACAGCTGAGGTTGGCTGAGAAGACATCACTGGAAGTGTTGTTCAAGGAGCCTGAAAAGGAAGCAAAAATAAAACCATTGTTATTTCAGGATGCTTCGCTCAAACATCCTGCTTCGTAACATCTTGCTCATGGCACCATAATTGTTTTATTTTTTTATTTTACACTGTCTAAATGTCTGAGATTTTGATATGTGTATATATATATAAAACGTCCAACTGTATTCCCACACGTCCAAGAGAAGAATAGTCTGGTTGGGGGTTTGTTCTTGGCTGTGTTAAGGTTTTTTAATGCTACTGGGTATGTGCATAATTATTTGCATTCAAAATGTAATAACATAGAATATGTTCAAATAGCTGACAGCATAGTGAATATGGATGCCTAAGTTTCTTCAAAGATCCTCAAGATTGAACAATGGACCATATAAAAGGTTTGGGACATTGGCCTACACAGCGTTGATGGTGAGGTGGGAGGAGGTGTGAAGTGTTGTTCATATTGTTTTATCTCCTAACTAATACATTCTACAGCATGCTGTGCAGCTGTCTTCATTCAATTAAGACATCATGGAGAATTACATTAAACACATACACATCAACTTATATTTCTGGTAACTTTAATTAACCCAAAGGTTAATTATTTAAATGCATGTTTGTTTAGTTATTTCCCTCTTGCATACTAATGGTAAAACACTAGATGGAAATCCACAAGCTGAACCTGTGATTTGACAATGGGTAAAATATGTGACTCTGCGCTCAAATAACATAATTAGCCCACAGTGTATTGAATTGCAATCAGAGATTTTTAATGGATAGTTATGCCAGGAATGGATCATCCACATGAAATATTCAGGTACCTTGGAAATAAAATACATTTCGCAAGATTTCGTCATCATCTGCACAGCAGGCACAGTTCACCAATACACTGCGGAAATGTTCCGTTGTCAGCCAACTGTAAAGCTTTGTAATGCAAACAGAAAATTTGCAGTTGCACTTGCAAGAGACCTCAACTATAAAATATTAGTTGTAGGAGGAGATACTGTTGAATATGAAAGTTGAGTCTGTCTTTTCTTCATCTTGGCACTGTAAAAGCAATATTATTTCAGTATTTTGTTTATAGTGTTGTTAATTTGGAAACCCATCTACACAAATGCTTGTCATCAAATAATAATAATAATAAAACAATAGAACACAAAGTCTAAATGAATTCCAGGGCATTAGAACAACAAAACAAACCGCATCCAATTTATAAAGAGATTCTAATTATGTTAAACATTAGCAAACTACTTGCTATAATCCACACAACATTAAGTAGGTATGTGTCAGAATATCATTAAAAATGCTTAAGTGTGAATCCATTGAAAGGCTGCCCTCTTTTGGTAAAGCAGTGTTTTGCCAGGGGACCGGGATCTTATCAGTGATGCCGCCAGGTATTTCCGTTGGAATATAGGCTATGCATGCCGTGATAAATGCTTGGTAATGTTGGTTATTTTGAACGTGTACATTGCACTGACCTCAAGAAAGTGGAATAGAGAACTTGGCATATTTGGTCCATAACCTGTTCAGTTCTCTATAACTGAGGAATCAAATGAAACCTCCTACGATCGTAACGTAGGTTTGTTCTTTTTCACAGTTCAGTCAACTTTGAAGTTAAAAATACCTCGGAGGAGATCAAACCAGTCTAAAATCCATATTTCGCGGTAGTGGGGTGGTGACTGAATAACCCATTCTGTTTGATTCTAGATAGACTGAGATATTGGCTGCTGACAAAATTTGCTCTTGGTTTCACACTCTTGATAAAATACCCTGTTGTGAAATGTAGGGTTTTCCTGCCTGGAATGTGAACATCAAGAAAACAGTCCCCAAAAATCTCTACCAGTGTGTCTGGTAGAGATTTCTAAAATAAAGGTATGTTGAGCGAACATATTTAATGGAGATGTTATTAAATGGTGAACTAATGGCTACTCAGGCACTTAAAGTGTATTGACACAACGTAAATGTATTGTAGAACAATGACTTGGGTTTTTTAGATGTGAATAAAGCACTTCACGTTGAGCCCAGTGAGGACAGGATCAGATGTAAGGCTGTTCAGATGTAAAACTGGACTCTCAGGGGAGTAGCCTGTTCGTAATTACACAGACAACTTTTATGTAGTTCAGCAGTGGCCAATGAATTATGCAGAGAAATACTTCCATACAATGGCTAGGTGATTCTTACAGCGCGAAATCTCCAAATTACTATCCCTGGCTCTCGCACTGATCATCCATTTTGGGATGACTGTAATATACAAATGTCTAGCAAGGGAAAAGTTGATGTAGCCTACTTGAAAGCCACATAAAATCCACTCTTGAAAGCCCCTAATGCAAAGTGTTATAACATAGCTTGCAATCATACTGTGATTAGGTTTTTGGGCATTTTATGCTGCAGATAAAAGATAATATTTCATCAATACACATCAGTGACCATGACAGGTCGTTTATAAAAGTGACTTTACATCAGTTTGTAAGAGTAAGATTGACCAAGTTGCTGTTCGATCAATATCAAGGAAATGTCTTCTGAAGTCCAGCAAACAGCCATGACTCTGAGCCAGGCCTATTTTACCAATGTATAATTTGTGAAAATGATGACTTGAAACTGCTGTGAAATGCTTAGCCAGTAAGCAGTGCGCAGCATTAAATCTAGTGATCTGCAAGGGATTTCTATAGGCAACAGGGATGTTATCATAAGTCAGCTCACAGATGACACCACTCTTTTCCTAAGAAATATAGTTCAGATTCCTATAGCAGTTGATCTGATAAACAATTTCTCTAGAGCCTCTGGTCTTTGCATAAACATCAACAAATGTGAATTACTTGCTATCAAAGATTGTGCCATGCTCTCCATTTGCAATATTCCAGTTAAACAAATGGTGACATACCTTGGAGTTTTAATCTCTAAAGAACGAAAAGAAAGATGCTCCTCTAACTTTACCCCTATTGTGGAAAAGACTAAGAATAAGTTAAATCGGTGGCTGCAGAGAGATCTATCTTTAAAAGGTTGAGTATTGCTCACTAAAGCTGAAGGTATCTCCAGACTTTCTTACATGGCGCAGTCTTTATGTGTTGATGATAAGACTATTAAAGTAATAGATGCTCTTTAATCTCAGTTGCTCTTTAATTTTAAATGGAAAAACCGGACACATTATGTAAGGAAATCTGTAATTATGAATTCATATGAACTCTAAACTTCCTTGATTTTCATACCCTGAACAATGTCTTTAAAATTAATTGGGCCAAACATTTCATAAACAACCCAACCTCAATTTGGAACTTTATCCCGCACTTTATTTTCTCCCATTTTGGTGGCTTCAATTTTATTTTGCTCTGTAACTATAATATTGACATGATCCCTATGAAACTGTCTGCTTTCCATGGACAAATGTTGTTGGCCTGGTCACTAATCTACAAACACAACTTCTCTCCACACCGGTATTTTATTTGGAACAATAAAGATATTTTTTACAGGAACAAATCTTTATTCGTGGAAAACTTGTTAATAATAATATTTTACTGGTGGGCCAGCTTTTCAATGCAGAGGGTGTACTGCTCTGCTATAGGGAATTCCTTTCTCTTTATAACATCCCTATTTCGCCCAAAGAATATGCTGTATTGTTTGACGCTATTCCATTTGGAACACTCATGTTGTTTCAAGGCTTACCTAGACCATTTAGTTTTAAGTTGCCCTCTGTTTTTCCAGTTGACACTCCAGTTGGGAAAATTTGTTTCTCTACTTCTCTTAAAAATAATACGCACCTTATTTCAAAAGGAAATTGCTTCTATTCCTTATGTTACTGCCTACTGGAATGCGTTTATTAAAGGTTGTGTGTTGGACAAAAGTATGGCTTTTACCTCAGAACTACTTACAAGATCAAAGAAGTGTCCTTCAAAATTATACATACATTTTACCCTGCAAGTCATTATCTGAAAAAAAATTTAAAACTACAATCACTCTAATTGTTCCTTCTGTGATGAGCTTCCAGTAACTGTCTTGCATTTATTTTGGTATTGTCTGTATGTAAAAAGGTTTTGGCAGGATATCTGTAGATTTGTAGTTGACCATATTCATGCAGATTTTATACTACTATGGGAGAATGTGTTGCTTGGCTATCATGTTTATTCGAAAAATGAATCTTAATCTGATCTTATTAATGGCCAAACATCATGTTCACAAGAGTAAATTTAGTAAAAGAAAACCTCTATTCCTTGTTATTTATATAAATTTAGAACTGTATGTTGAAATCATTGTACCCTCTTTAAACAAGAAGGCTGTTAAAACAACTGATATTTGTGCTTTGTATAAGGTATTTATCTAATTTTTGTAAACCCTCATTGTTTCTTTTTGTTTTTTTGCACTATTGTTCCTCACTGTATACTTTCTACTTGACTGTATGTTTACTACTTATGCAATAAAAAAATAAAAATAGTAAGCATTGCGCTTATCAATAAGTGACGTAATATATTTTGGGGGGGGGTAACGCTTGGTTTGTTACATTTGTTGGAGTGTTCTGAAGATAGCTGCTTTGCTCCCCCGGAGTCTAGCGGACAGTGGAGAATACACTGCTGATGTTGACCTGGATCTCTCAGATGGGCTCTGTTCAGCTACTGGGTCTGTGCGAAGAAGATGGTCAAGGGGGGAGTGGAACCGTAATTGAATGGCTAGCTAGTCAGCTGTGAACGCTAGTAACATTTAAACCAGCTACATCACTCGCTTTAAGACATGGAAGTAGTTGTCTCCACTGACCCACAGTTACTGTGGATCGATGGTAGTGACGCGTTTTGTGTCTGTTGGACCGCTGGTTTGCGCCCGGGTGTGAGTCGAACAAGTGGAGGAAGCGATTAGGTCATACTTAAAGGGATAATTCGTCTAAACATCATATTTATCCAAAAATTCACTTACCAAAAGTTAGTCCGGAATGGACAGTCATTTTTTCCAACCATCCATTATTCAGCTCTGTCCCCGACTGTAATTAGCGTTCATAGCATTATCCAAATTCATTAATGGAAACTGTTGGTCCCACTACAGAAAAGCTGCATCGCAAGTGGAAAACTACTCCAAAACACTCCAAAATACGACTAGTGGTGTTGTTTAACTCAAAGAACATGAGGATGTTGTATTCCTTGAAAAAAGTAGTAAGTTTCACAATATATTTGTCATTTCAAATAAACAGGTTCTTCCAGTGTTTACCGGTCAGTTTTGTTCACAATTTCATCAAACTATTGATTCTAATGCTGCAGACCATGAATGACCCAGACCCTGAAGCTGAACTCATTCCAAGATGTGTGGTTGATCATCCAGATTTCATCCCCCTCATAAATCCTAGGGTGCTGGAGACTTTTTTTACATTACAAAAATTAACTGGAAAAGACGTTCTAGGCCAGAGGGCCAAGCTAGCAGGTCGCCAGCTCTGAAAATAGTAAGTAGCTAAATAACATTAGCAACCAAGTGTATAAGGCACAGCTATTTATTTGGATAGCATATTCCAAACACAGGGCAATTAAGTGCTTTATTTTTATTTTAAAAATAAAAAACTATCAGGCATACTACAAACTACATTTAGCATCAAAGTGTTTGTCCAACCTAGCAATACAAACACCTAGTTGTTGGTTAACTGCTTTCAAATGCATTTTGCTGAGGATGTTTTAGAATGTCTCTTGTCGACTTTAGTTTTTTTTATATTGTCGAGTCCATACCCAATGTCTTCTGATCAGACGATCTGTTTATAGGCAAAAGTGCTATTTTTCTGTTTTGATTCAAGCAGTAATCTAGGTTGCTATATTTTGCTGGACATAGCAGATCAGGCAGGCATTTGTCTGATGAATGTATTTTGGCCAACTATGTTTCTAAGTTTCATAACATGATTGTACATCCAAAATGCACTATTTAGGCCTGTTGTACCTCAGATTAAAGATTATGCTTTTGCATCATCTATAGTATGATGAGCAACATAATGGATGGTTGAAAAAAAATGACTATGTTCATTCCGGACTAACTTTTTTAAGTGGATTTTTGGATAAATATGATTTTTGGAGTTAAACTATGAGTTAAACTATCCCTTTAACTTATTTCCGGATATTGGTAGTATATAGTATATTTTCAATCCCAAAACCTGCCTCTTATAATTTACAGTATGCCCGCGTAAATGTAATACATAGGTATCCTATAAGGCTCTCTGCATTATGAAATTGCTAACAAATTATTAATTTTTAAATTGATGATGCTATTAATGTACATACACTACATTTCAAACGTTTGGGGTCACTTAGAAATGTCCTTGTTTTCCATGAAAACACATGAAATGTGTTTGAATAGGAAATATAGTAAAATTAATAGGAAATATAGTCATTGACAAGGTTAGAAATAATGATTTTTCATTTAAATAATAATTGTGTCCTTCAGACTTTGCTTTCATCAAAGAGTCCTCTGTTTGCAGCAATTGTAGCCTTGCAGACTTTTGGCATTCTCGTTGTCAATTTGTTCAGGTAATCTGAAGAGATTTCACTGCATGCTTCCTGAAGTTTGGCTTGATGGGCACTTCTTATGTACCATACAGTCCAGCTGCTCCCACAACAGCTCAAAAGGGTTGAGATCTGATGACTATCTTGGCCACTCCATTATGGACAGAAAAACAACTGACTGCTTCTTCCGTAAATAGTTATTGCATTGTTTGGAGCTATGCTTTGGATCATTGTCTTCCAATCAAGCGTCCACGGGGTATCGCATGGGGTTGCAAAATGGAGTGATAGCCTTCCTTCTTCAGGATCCCTTTTATCCTGTCCAAATCTCCCACTTTACCACCACCAAAGCACCCCCAGACCATCACATTGACTCCACCATGCTTGACAGATGGCATCAAGCACTCCTCCAGCATCTTTTAATTTGGTCTGTGTCACACAAATGTTTCTTTGTTTCTGGCCATTTTGAACCTGTAATCGAATCCACAATTGCTGATGCTCCTGATACTCAAATCAACAGAAGGCCAGTTTTATTGCTTCTTTAATCAACACAACAGTTTTTAGCTTTGCTGACATAACTGCAGAAGAGTTTTGTAATGATCACTTACCCTTTTAAAATGATTAACTTGGATGAGCAAACACAATGTGCCATTGGAACACAGGAGTGATGGTTGCTATAATGGGCCTCTGTACACATATGAAGCTAGATATTCTACTAAAAATCAGCCATTTTCTTTCGAAAACAAGGACATTTCTAAGTGACCCCAAACTTTTGAACCGTAGTGTAGATTATATTTATCGACAATGCATATTAGCCATATGAAACAACATATACTGTGGATATAAAAAGTCTACACAACCCTTTTAAAATGCTAGGTTTTTGTGATGTATAAGAATGAGACAAAGATAAATCATGTCAGAACTTTTTCCACTTTTAATGTGACCTATAATGTGAACAATTCAATTGAAAAACAAACTGAAATCTTCAAGGGGGAAAAATGAAAAAATAAAAACCTTACAATAACCTGGTTGCATAAGTGTGCACACCCTTAAACAAATACTTTGTTGAAGCACCTTTTGATTTTATTACAGCACTCAGTCTTTTTGGGTAGGAGTCTATTAGCATGGCACATCTTGACGTGGCAATATTTGCCCACTCTTCTTTGCAAAATCGCTCCAAAAAGCCCTCTTCAGATCAGTTTGTTTTTCAAATGAATTGTTCATGCTATAGGTCACATTAAAGGTGGAAAAAGTTCTGACATGATTTATCTTTGTCTCATTCTTTTACATCACCAGAACCTGGCATTTTAACAGGGGTGTGTAGACTTTTTATATCCACTGTAGTACCACAGCTTAGGGCTGTGTACAGGCACTCTGTGCTGCATTCTGCTCAAGAACAGCCCTTTGCCCGGGTCTATTGGCCATACACTGTGCCACTCCCCTGGTGCGTAATTGCTTAAGTATGTCATGGGACAATTATATATCATGGCGTTTTAGTATCTAATGAATTGGACATGCTTCTGACATGACTTTTAACTATCTTCCTTATGAACAAATGCCAGCGAATTAGTCATTTTCTATGCACAAATTCTAGTGTCTCACAATTATCCATTATCATTACAGTCATTATCTAAAAAGGACATATTAAAGTACAAGTAAAATCAGCAACAGAGCAGTTAATGTGAAAACATACACTTCCTTTATTCTCATTAGTAAAGTAATTAAACAAGAATATATATTTTGCTGTTGCACCATGGTAAATAAGCATTGCCCAAGAGTAATGTAGCTAGTTATCTGGACTGTGACCGTTCCAGAGCCACAGAGACTGATTTTTCTATGTCACTTGCCAAAGCCAAACAGCAGGGTGCCACAAACAGCAGATGCTCCTGACAAATACGTTCATTCATTAGTCAGGAGTAGGAAGCATGAAAAAAATAAACTCCCAGCTAAAGATCCACCAAGGGACAATATACTCTGAGAAAGGCAGGTTTGACTCTCGAAGAGATGCTATGTTTATTATTCCTGCATGCAAGGGCATAGGAGCCCGGGGGACGGGATGGAGGGGACATGTCCCCCTCAATATTAGAAACTTGTTAAATTGTCCTCCTCAATAATGTTTTCTTGCGTAATACTTTTTAGAAAAAAGTGACACGTTGGAACTTGTCACGTCCCCATCGCCATCGAATCCAACATTCTCATTCATTCTTCCATGACCAGCAGTGAGTAGAGCTGTGTGTGTAGGCTGGCTAAGTGGATTACTGTAGCTATATGTTTTTTTTCACAATAAGTACAATGTGTATAAACATCAGTACATTTTCATAGCTATAGAACAAACGAACATTATAAAATATGAGCTTTCTTTGGGCAAAAAAATTTTTAAGACGTAGTTCGCTAGCTATCTTTATTTTCAGTTTTTATCTAACAAACATTACTGTAGCTTGCTTTCTAGAACACTATGTAGTTCCTATGGCTGTGTGAAAAATTGACAGTATTGAATGATTTGAAAGGAAGGCCTGCTAAAATGATTAGCAAAATCTCTGTCTTAGTCTTCACCAGAGGGTCTGCATGTAGCTAGCGAAGTAAAGGAAACAAAAAAAAACCCACAGGTAACCTCAGGAGAAATAAAGGCTGCTCTGGAAAAAGACAGTGTGGTTGTTTCAAGGAGCACAATACAACGATACTTGAACAGAAATTAGCTGCATGGTCCAGTTGCCAGAAAGAAGCCTTTACTGCGCCAGTGCCACAAAAAAGCCTCTTTACAATATGCCTGACAACACCTTGACACGCCTCACAGCTTCTAGCACACTGTAATTTGGAGTCAATAGACCAAAATAGAGCTTTATGGTCACAACCATAAGCGCTATGTTTGGAGAGGGGTCAACAAGGCCTATAGTGAATAGAATACCATCCCCACTGTGAAGCATGGTGGTGGCTCACTGATGTTTTGGGGGGGGGGGGTGAGCTCTAAAGGCACAGGGAATCTTGTGAAAATGGATGGCAAGATGAATGCAGCATGTTATCAGAAAATACTGGCAGACAATTTGCATTCTGCTGCACGAAAGCTGCGCATAGGATGCTCTTGGACTTTCCAGCACAACAATGACCCTAAGCACAAGGCCAAGTTGACCCTTCAGTGGTTACAGCAGAAAAAGGTGAAGGTTCTGGAATGGCCATCACAGTCTTCTGACCTTAATATCATCGAGCCACTCTGGGGAGATCTCAAACGTGCGGTTCATGCAAGACGACAAAGACTTTGCATGACATGGAGGCATATTGCCAAGACGAATGGGCAACTATACCACCTGCAAGAATTCGGGGCCTCATAGACAGCTATTACAAAAGACTGCATGCTGTCATTGATGCTAAAGGGGGCAATACACTGTATTAAGAACTAAGAGTATGCAGACTTTTGAACAGGGGTCAGTTCATTTTTTTCTTTGTTGCCTTGTTTTGTTTTATGATTGCGCTATTCTGTTATGACCTACAGTTGAATGTGAATCCCATAAGAATTAAAAGACATGCGTTTTGCCTGCTCACTCATGTTTTCTTTACAAATGGTACATATATTACAAATTCTCCAAGGGCATGCAAACTTTTGAGCACAACTGTAAGTAGCTAGGATTCTTGGTAACAATCTCCACACCACAGCTGGCAATCTTATTTCTTCAGTTTAGATGATTTGAATCATCAATACATAGCTATGTGTCCTAAAAGCGTGTTCAATATTTTTTTATTTATATTTTATTATTATTTGGTTTATGCTATGTTTGATCATGACAGGAAAGTGATAGACAGGAACAAACAGGCAAGGAGGGAGAGGCCACAAACCATCAGGTAAATCATTGATAAGTGCCACGCCATAGGCTGTTGATCTGTCATCATGTAAATCAATCAGAGTCACTGAATAGGATCTCTGATAAAAGGACACCATCTGAATTTTGGGTGTATGCTGTATGTGTTTACTTTATGCAGGAGAGAGACAGTCATAACGATAACCCTGGTCAGAAAGGCAGGCAGAGCGTGGGAGAGAGGCCACAAACCAACAGGTAAGATAGTGAGAAGTATTCAAGGCGGTCTATAGGAACAGATTGGAATACTTGAAGCTGGACTAACATGCCTGACTGAGATGTTACCAACATCATTGTAGTATTAGTCATTTTCAAAATGCACTCTGGTTACATTATCATCTATCTGAAATGCCTTTCCAGCTGAAAAGTCCCACCATGCAAAAAAATCACACACAGTATTATTTACCAATGCTAGTTAAGACTATTGCATGTTCAGTAATCGCTACCTTCTTAAAGTCAAACTGATTGGAATATTCACACTAAACACTTGAGTCCTATCAGAAAACATAGACCTACATATTAAATAGACATTTGGGTGTGATACCTTAACATTCACACTGTAGTCAAATGTGTCCCCCCAATATCAGTCACCCCTACACCCTTGCCTGCATGTATGGTATTCGGTGGCCTACGTCCTCGAAGTGCATTGAACAATGTTCAAACAGGACTAGAATCTATCATGCAAATTTGTATTACTCCCTAGATTGATATGAATTGTAAGCATTCGTTAACCTTAGCATCCTTAAGTTAAGTCTCCTTTGGAATCATTTGTAGCCACAACATTTATCCATCTCGACATATACAGCAATTAAATTAACTGGCCAGTGCTTGTAGATTATAATATAAATGAAATAGTTTTCTTTCCAAACAGTGGTAATAAAAATTATATTTTCTTTATAGGAATGCTGTGGGAATAAGCAACCCCAATGGATGCCGTGGAAGTTACCAGTCCTTAAAATAAATATTTACATGAAAAAACCACTGATTGGACAGCACATCCTTCTCTAGATCGCTGAACGACCAGCTCAAAGTCTTTAGGATGATGTCATCATGAATTTTTCAAAATGAAGTTTAATTTATGAGGTTTAAGGTATATCTAAAAAAAATGTAAGCTTCCAATTTATACTTTGGCCCCAAATATTAGTCCAGCATTTTATTTTGATAACAGAATATTAACTGTCAAAAGTGAGGTTTTAACTGGGCTGTTCCTTGTAATAGGAGTGCTTTAGCCCAGGGCATGTGAATCACATTATGCTCTCGGACCATTGGCCTTTTTAACTTATGAGATTGCACAACAGGGACTGCCTCTCAATCCCTTTTGTCTAAGGGGATGTTTTGGATTGATAGAAAGAAACTCTGAGCTCTAAACATGAAGGAGAGTCAATAATAAGTCTAAATATAGTCTGTGGAGCTCTGTGAAACCCCCTTCTGGATGCTCATGGGATTCTGCTCAGTGCTGCAATCTGCTTGATGTGGTACATGTTCTCCTCATTACCCAGGCCTCCATGCAGTGTCATTTTGTAAATACCTGCTGAGGCACATCACTGGGCTCTACTGGGCCGTCAGGAAAGGAACATGTACCCTGTCTTGCTAAAGGAAATGTCCCTGTATAATGACTTTCAAACATTGCTACTGTAATTATCAAATAAACATCTATTTAAGTGTCCTTTGCCTTGAATACACTACTGGGAATACACTACTGTCTGAGGTCAGGTAGACAATTGAAATCTAGGACATGTGACAAGGAAGTCATTTATGTAAAAAGACCCCTGTTTCCTGTCAGCATGTTTTAGTTAGCTTATGGTCTGGAGCCGCTGTGGGAAGTTACTTGAAACAACAATGCATTATTAAATCTGAGCTTCAGTGTAATGTCAGTACTGTCTTTGATGCTATAAATAGAGGATATGGCTAGTGCAGGTATTGTGCACTGTTGATAGGCCACTGCTGTCAGGATGGGCCCCATTACAATAAGAGTCTTGCTTTCATCCATTAAGATTTATATAATCAAATCTCCCATTGGAGCAGCATCATGAATAGAGAGGCCCTACTATTAAATTGCAAGGGATCGACATGAACCTCATACTAGTTTAGCTTTGAAGTCCAAGATAAAATATACATATAGGAGAGAGGGGGGAAGCGAGAGGAAGAGAGTGAAAGCACAATATATCTATATTGCAGCATGTTGACTTACCATGAAATTGTGTAATTCTTGCTACCTATTGATTTTAAAACAATCAGTATTATTAAGGGTACCCAATATTATCATATTCAACTACGGAATTCAGTATGTTAATCAATAATAACACAATGCAACACTGACCACTGCCAATTAGTCCTACCATTCCCTAAATTCGCAATGTTTCCCAGCACGGAATCATTGCATTGTTTAATTAATCCCATCAACCCCAACACCACCATTGTGCATTGTTCACATCCACCAGCATCATCATTGTACAAACCTGCCATCCATACCATGCTTGACTGAAATTTCAGCTCCTGATCACAAACAAACACCATCACCAACCAAAATCCTTCGCCTTTTATGGTCCACAGTCTTGGCTAAAAGAGGAAAGGCTTTCTCATCAATTATCATTGATTCCACAAAATGAAAGTGGAACAGTTTTTCCTGAGTATATGGATCAAACAACAGTAAAATTCCATATTTAAATCCAGGCACCACAGGCTGAAAGCACATTTTTGAATGTAGTTATCAATATAGATTTTTTTTCTGTTATTGCAGTCCTTTAATATGGATAATTAAATGTGTCAGTTTGCAAGTTCCAAACAACATTTGGCTTTGGCTTTTAATGTAACCCTTCTAAATTGGAGAGATGTGGGTAGCTCCTACGGTAAGTGTATGGTGAGCAGATATAACTGATGTTCAGGATTGGAATGACCAACCTTGTGGTTTATTGTCAGGTGAGCTGGACCACTAGTCCAGCTGCAGCTCCTGCATTTAATATTGGATGCGTTGGTCAACTGCTTGGACCAGCAGATACAACATGATCACCACTATATCACAAAGGCAAATGTATACTGTGTTGGTGAAAGGAAGTGTCATCAACATTTCATGGATTGTAACTATTTTTAAATGGACATACATCCACAGTTTAAAATCTTACCTCATTAAATCATCCAGTCAATAAAGTGATGGTGATAAGGTCAAAATAGGCATTTGGTGATTGGTGGATTAAAATCCTTCTAGATTGCTTCTAAATTGTGACAGTCAAGCTATTCCCATAGACCAAAATGTTTTGTATTGTTATGTATTCTCCAATAACTTACCAATGCATGTTATGTAAATGCCTTTTATATTTATTAATAATCTGGTTTTGCTCCCGAAACCATAATATACAGTGTTAGATATGCATTGTATGCAAATATCCAATTATTTAGTTAGATATTGCATTAACTAAATATTGTATACAATATTTGAGAAGAATATATTTATATATAAATGTATATACATTACCAGTCAAACGTTTGGACACACCTCACCTACTCAACTGTATTTCAAGGATATTTCTATAGTTTTATTATTTTCCACAATGAAAAATAATAGTGAACATATCAAAACTATGAAATAACACATGGAATTATGTAGTAACCAAAAAAGTGTTAGACAAATTAAAATACATTTAGATTTCAGATTCTTCAAAGTAGCCACCCTTTGTCTTGATGATGGCTTTGCATGCTCTTGACATTCTCTCAACCAGCATTTCACTTAAAAGGTGTGCCATATTTAAAGTTAATTTGTGGAATTTCTTTCCTTCTTAATGCATTTGAGCCAATTAGGATTGGTATACAGTAGACCATCATTATGTCTGTACTGTAGTAGTCAATATTATGGCAAGAAGACCTCAAAATGAGTAGGTCTTTCAAAACTTTTGACTGGTACTGTAGATACACACACACACACACACACACACACACACACACACACACACACACACACACACACA
>JACXGI010003484.1:25174-40422 GCA_016801175.1 Esox masquinongy | reverse complement strand
AGCTTAAGAATCTGTAGAGGGCATGAAATGTGCCCTCGAGAGCCTAGGCATTGCTCTACGCCCTGGCCCGCGGCTACCTCATCCGGCTTAGTATGTGCCAGTCTGTGCCAGTGCGAAAAACATCTGTGCCCGCCATTGGCACAAAACAGTGCTGCAGCAGCGCCAGTCATAAAACTGGGTTACGAAGCATCAAGAAGGAGGGACGTATTGGTTTATTATGGGGGTTGGGTTTAGCATATGACCCGTTTAATGGATGATTATATTATATATTTTGTTATATTATATATTATATTTATCTACACTGCAGTCTCTCTCTGACTGAAGAAACTGGATGGATGGAGTTCGTTTTGGCCTGAGTGAATTTCCCTAATGTAACAATCCTTAATTGGTTTTACACAGGTTGACAATCTACATGCAACATTGCTGCCAATCTTTCCCACCTGAGGGCGTCACTCAGAACAGGGTGCATGGTATGTGGACAGCCAAAAGAACATCATCACAGCTCTCTCTGGGCCTGATGCTCAATTAAGAAAACGGCTCTCTAACTGATTAGTCTAGTTTGAAGGGCAACGGCTTTCCGGACTTCATCCACTGTCTTTCTTCTGCAGTTCATTTCAGACCAGTTAGTTGCCCATCCTGCGAATCAAGCCAAGCACAACAATCACGGCCAAAACAGGGAAAGGATTTTAACTCAGCCCAACGAAAAACCCAAGCGCCCACCAGTCCTCTGTGGAAGTGGCAAGATAGAGGCATGAGCAGGATTGCAGCCGTCCCAGCTGTGAGATGTTTAATGAGCTCTGGGTGTCTGTGTGCTGCCGCCACTGACGAGACAGTTGGGACACTCGTCCAATCGGCTGCAGGGAAAGCTTTGCATCTCAATGAGGTTCAGGCAATTCCCTGCACCAGATCCCACCATTGGGATATTTGAAACACTAAGTCAGTTTTCCCAGAGACACCCGGCTGTTGGTATTGAAGGATGGAAAGATGGGGGAAATGTATTTGTGCCAATGGCAGGTGCAGCGTGAGTAGGAGACTGGGGGATCTATACTGTGATGCAGTTGTAAACGGTTTAAAGTGAGGTCCAAGCGGTGACACATTTTTTGTTGTTTAGGTTCTTTACTCCACTCCATCTGATGAAATGATAACATGATTCTAGGTTTGAGCCTTGACTGCGCCACTAGCTGACGAATGGCTGGAAAGCCACATGGGTGATACCACTTGGTCAGTATTACCCAGTAATGGGGAGTCATGGTCACCAGGGATTTCCTGGCCTCATTGTGCTCTAGTGACTCTCTCAGGCGGCTCCGGTGCCTGCAAAGCTAACTCAGGTTGATAAGTAAATATGTGCAAGTTGCCACATTACAAAAAAATCTGAATGCTTTGCACAAACATGGAAATTGTATGTCATTTTGGAACAACATTTATTGATAATAATAATATGACGTGTTTCTAAACATTTCTACATGAAACTGGATAATCCCAAATTAATCGTGATTAGTGATGATTGAGAAAGTTTGAGTCAAAAATATCAAATCCCCTTACTAAGCATGCTAACCTCTCACCATTACAACAGGGGATGTTAGGAATATTACAATTATTTATTTGTTTGTTGTTACATTTTTGTTCTTTTTTTAACATTTTATTCACAACCTTAAATCAGCATGGCAGCAACATCTGGAAAAGACCTAAAAGAATGTATTTTCAACATCCTTTTGCTTACTAGACAGATGAAAGCATCTTAATGCAACATATTAAAAAATAACTTTTTGTTTGTATTTCTGCTCTGACCAATTTTCTCCTGTGTCACAAAGGCTGTATAGTTAGATATCACAGCCTAACCAAGTTGATCAAACGCAACAATGCTGTTTTATCTGTCACAAATTTTGAAAATCATAAGCGGTGAAACAATCGTATCTTTAATGAATGTTTATAGTTAGTAAATCGTGCGAGCTTTAATGTAGTTAGCATACACATGATCTGGGGATTGGATTCCGTTATCTCACGAGGAATAATACAAATAGCTGAAATGCTTTGGGATTCAAGTAGGCTATAATGTTCATGATACTGGAACTCGGGCGCAAGTGAGATACACAGCCTTAATTTCTTAAAGTGGATACATTGTCATCTGTAGCCTACTATTATGTTTGAAAGTGATGTCTTAACACCCGCAGTCTCGTCTTTCACATTTGGAATTCGAAAAGTGCATTATAAATATGGTAACTTACTGTTAAAGTTCCAGGGCGCCAGCCCTCCAGCTCCAGTGCTGTTAGTGGGATTCATGTTGCATTTTTAGATGGCGCTCAACCAGGCAAAATCCTTCTAAATTTTACACGGAGAAGTTTTTCCTGAAGGTAAGAGAAGACGATGTCCTCATTTTGTGCGATATCCTAATCATTCGCACATACTGGATCATATCATGTCTTTTCATGTCAAAATGTCTTTCGGCAGGTACAAACGCCTTGATAAGGAGAGGACCATTCCGAGTGACTGGTGACCGAAACGCCCCGAGCTGAGGTGTACAAGTCTCTCTCGAATGGAACAGTTCCGACTCCGCCAGATGTGCCCTCATCTGCGAGAGTCAGATTTTTTTTTTTTCAAAATTGCAGGCTCAGAGACAACCAGAGTGTTTAATGATGTCATGCAAGTCTAACCAATCACCTGAAAGCTCAGTGTTATTCCATTTTGCCCAATCTTAGTTTTTCAGCTCAGAAAACGGGTGGAGGGAGCCGGTAATGTAGCCTAATTTTTGTGTGAACAGATTTAGTCTGCATTGTGTATTATAATGTACAATTGGTGCTTATATTTAGATATTTTTTGAAGTTGCCTCCAAAAAAGTTTTGAATGAGTCCTGTGATTGATGTTAGTGGCCAGCAGTGTTTTGATTTCTGCGCCTTGTTGTCTAGTCATGGAACTTCGGTGCTATTTAGCCTTTTAAGAAAAAGCTAATTAATTATTTTAGGTAATATGTAAAGTGACATTTTCACAATATTATGTAGGCTATTATAAAGAAGGAACATAACGTCATGATGTCTGGAGCTATGGAACATGAGCCCCGTTGTATTCTCAGCACCACGGATAGCTCCGCTGTAAACGGAGTTTACGCGCTTCAAGAAACGCATCAAGAATATGGAGGCTGTGTTAAAACTTAGACTCAGGCATTAGTTTATAACATTTTTTTTATTTTAGTCAACAGGAATTATACAAGCGGGAAACTAATAGGTATATCTTATAAACTCGCGCGTTTATAGATTTTGTCAGGTACACTTACGTCTTCGACTTATGATTCATAATGGAACACATCCTAATTTTATGCGTCACTAGTCAACCTCAAATTCTTACCGGGTATGTTGAAAGCTTTCGACGAATTTCACACACTAATCCACACACTCCCAGGCAGAGACTGATGAGGTGTTTCATTGCAACTGACGACCTAGAGAACATTTATTTTCAGGACCGAGCAACATTATTAAGAATGACAACTAGAGCTATGAAATGTACATACATTGTTAATTAAACCTTCACTTAATTACAAATTAAGCTAGACTTAAATGTTTTACCCAAGTGCAAACAAAGTACCAATTTGATGAGCATTCAAGGCTATATGTTTATATGCTTACTGTGTTTTCTAGGATGAGGTATACATTTTTACAAGACCTGTTGAACATATAAATGGGAAGCATTCTGTCTCTTAAAAAAGTCCAGTGTAATCATTTGACCGTTGCATGGTGTAGACAGAGATATGAAATGGTTCCTCTGGCTTCCTTTCCATCACTGGATTTATCAGTCTCCTAATCTAAAGTGTCTATGCTGTAGCGTCTGTGCTGTAGCGTCTGTGCTGTAGCGTCTGTGCTGTAGCGTCTGTGCTGTAGCGTCTGTGCTGTAGCGTCTGTGCTGTAGCGTCTATGCTGTAGCGTCTGTGCTGTAGTGTCTCTGCTGTAGCGTCTATGCTGTAGTGTCTGTGCTGTAGCGGGGGCCATTCCAAATGTACGGCTCAAAGTGGAAGGGATTTTCTATGGCTGTAATAGTGAAAGGGTAAGATCTGTGGGGTTGTGACAGAAAGAGGAAGGAGACATTTCAGAATTCTCTATTATCTGTGAAGTAGGTTTCCATTTACAGGATCAATGCAAGGCTTGACACAAAGCTACACTTTGACAACATAAAAGACATTGTTTTGTGCGTTCGATCCACTGAGTGCCTTTGTTAACACATTTGAATCGGTCAATAGCCTGGTCAGGATGGGTCCAGAAGAGATTGCTTCCACATCATTCATAGAGGCTACATTAGAAGAGGGCAAAGCGGCTTTAATTGGTGGGTGGGCTTGTCTTTGCATGCACCCATTCTACTGGAAACCACAAGTGGATCTGGAACAGAGGAGTATACTTAACCTTTGTGATACAAGCAATACAGCAGGTGTACAATAGGGCCAGATACCATCATCCAGAACATTGTTCATGCACATATTTAAACATTAAAACAATTTAACTGCATGTAGGTCTGTCAAAACAATCAAAACATGAATGCGAATCAACTAACGAGTCAGTTAATCGACATGAATGGCAAATTCAGAATTTGAATTGTTGTCTACGATTGTCTATGATTGTCGTTTCCCTCCCTTCAAAACAGCACCAAATATTCTGCCATACAAAGATGAAATTCAGTAACTAAACATTTGGTAAATATTTAATTACTTTATGATAATGTTATTATACCTTAAGCAATCATGTGGAATTTGTTATTTTGTGACAACGGTTTCTAACCAGTTCAATTATGTTCTGCTCACTCAACCACAAAATCTAAACTTCTTGACAGAGCTGACAGGTGAAATCCACAAGGAGTCACCTAAACCTGGACGTTGCAGGTCAAATGAAAATAAACTATTTGGCCACGCAAACCAGCTTTGGGTTTGGCATCAAAAGAAGTATGCATTTGCATTAGAAAATGTCATAACTACTGCAGAATATAGTGGTGGATCTTTGATGATTATTAGGTGGTTTTGCTAATTGAGCCCTATAATCTTTATAAATGAATTATTAAGGTTAACAACATCTTGATCTTTGTAGAACTAGGTAATTTCATCAAAACATTTGGTTGATTGCCATGAAGCTGAAATGAATCCACAAGTAGATCTTCCGGCAAAACATCAAAATTCACAAAAATTCACTGAAGATAGCGCATTACCTGTATATACAATATACTGCTCCCACAATATACTGCTCCCAAATATACTAATTAAAGTATCTTTCTCCAGTTAGGTAGATGCATACCGGAATTGTAAATATGTAAATGTGGACATCAACTGTAAATATGTAAATGTGGACATCAACTGTAAATTCCTGTAAATGAGTGTAAAGGATATACCCGTAACTCTCATAGAATGTCCCTCAATGTTGTTTTCCACCAGCAGCACCATTACACCAAGTAAAGTGATGAGTATGGGAGAATGTACTTGGCCAATAAAGGGAATTCTAATGCTAAGCCCTTCTTCAGTCACTACGTCCAACTGGGATGCCTACAAACGCTGTCTTAGACCGCTACTCCATCAACGAGCACCCACCAGTGTGACTATTAATAGAGCTGATCATTTTAAGATTGCATTTTTGTATATTCTAATTGCAGCATGTTAGCGAGAAAAAAATTACGCTTTATAAATTTATAATATGTCCTCCTCTACCTTTTCCTTGCAAATAAATAGTGGCAGGATTTTTTGAAGGCTTTGTAAGAAGTCTTATTACGTATGATATTCAAGTGCCCTCCTTGTTGGAGGGCACTCAGGACAGTGTTCACCGTCCTGAATGGACAGTGAACACTTCGAAGTGAGCCTAATTCCATATGCATATACTCATTTTGTTTGACATTCATGGCAACTCATAGTAAGGATGCTGTAAGTGAGATAAAACATTGTGTTATTCAACTGTTTGCTCTTCTAGAACTGCCAGTATTTAAATGATCTAAGTGGGACTGTAATTGCTGCACAACAACCAGTCATTTACACTGGCCTTGGGTTTGCTATGATGAGAAAACAAGATAATCGCATTTTGTTACTGAAAATCAATTATTTCATTCAAAGTCTGGGGCACCTGCCTTTCACAGTCGATAGCGACTGAAACGCAATGACGGTATTCACACTGAAAGCAATTTATTCAGAAAAAAATAGCCAGGACGGTGAAAAGATCACTTTTTGCTAATTTTGCTTTGACTCATTATCAAGGGCCACAGTGTGATTGAAATGTGTAATAAAGAACAACTAATTCCCTACTGTGTTTTAATGGCATCACAGGGATCCCTTGGGAGAGATATTAACAGTCAACAAACAGCCACGCGTGACACATTAGAGGCTGAATATCGATACACCAGTGAAATATGCCCTCCACTGTGGGTTCACAGTCATTTTGCAATTTGGAATTAGTAATTAGCTGCTCCAAGAATGCACTTAGATGTTATTAATAATGATGTGAGTCAAAGGCCTACTACCAGTGATGATGAACATAAAGGGGAGGATGTTCACACTGGGCAAAGAATTGTCATGCTCAAATGATTCACCATCCTGGTAAAATTAATTTCATACAGAACATATGAAAATATGCATATTACTTTAGATTCACCAGTGAAATTCCTCTGGGTCTTGTAATTCACACTGTTACATGCAATTGATTTAATCATTGACACTTTATTCAATATATAATACTATGATTGATATGCTTAATGTGTGGGCTGTAATGCCAAATAGGTAAAATGTCTTTGTTGACCCCCTATTGAATTTTTCATAGGCTTTTATTCCATGGTATATTAGATATAATTAAATAGACACAGATGAAAACGCATGACTCAAGAGATTTTTTTTTCTCTCTGGCAAAAGGGCCGAGGGCTCGCTTCAGCAAATCAAAGGGTTTTTGAGCACATTCCCAACCCCTCACTCCCACCCTGGAACATACTCTCCTATTGATTTAATAAAATATCAAAGACCCTCACCTCCCAGAAAAATCCAGCAGTCTTCCTACTGAGAAAGTAGAGAAAAGGAACCTCCCACATTCAAACACACTGGATAATCCCCAAACAGTACCTTCTCACTATTTCTGAATCTACTCTAGCCATATGGTATTAACTATGGACTGCCTTTTCATAAATCTAACTTCCCACTTCTTACTTTTGTATCCCTTGAGTTGATTTTCAATCTCTGTCCTTCACATTATTGTTACCTGTATGTGTTCCACAAACCAATCAAACAAGATCATCAATAACATTAATATTGCAGTTGTTTGTTTCATCACAAACTCCTAAAAAATGGACTAAATCTCATTATAAGGGGCATTCACACCTTTTGCTGTCTTGGCTTTGATGTGTCAAGACAGAATGTTACGTCACCTTAGAGAGATACTATGGAGGAATTAGTCTTACAGTCTTAGTAGAGCTTCAGAAAATCCAAGGTGTTTTGTCTGTATAATAACCACGTTGTTCTAATCTAAACCCCAAAGGGCCAGCATCTACTCAGATGGCCAGGCAGACACAATCAAGCGCATTAGCCGCCTATTACTTCCTAAAAGTCCACCCTGCCACAATTATACCAGTGCAGGACAGCCTCCTGAGAGATGGATTATCGGCACTGATGAGATTATGCGTTCCCCTTGGGGCATGTTGGGAATGAAAGAGGATGACAGAGACATAAAGCAGTTCACATTTGGAGGAGACAACCTGGGTCATGTGGAACCACTGCTCCGTTTGTTTTCCAATGTGGAGCCCTCAGCATTTTTTTCTAATTGAGGTATAATTTTGCAGTGTGAGAACAAGCAAAAGATCAGAATTGGGCTGTCGGTGTAAATGGAACATTTGAGTCTGAAAATAAGGCATGTTGGGCTGTCTGGCAGATGATTAAATTAAGATTTTCTTTTGCTGAAACAATATTCGCAGTAAGGCAATTCTACGGCAAGAGAATGCTGAGATAGAATGTGTTCATTGTAAAAGAATTCTAAACGAAACATGGATTGCTTACAACTCTATTCACAAGCACTACAGTTAACAGTTTCCACTGAAGGTTGGGGGAGAACACATTGACTCAAACGGTGCACAACATTTTCTATTGCAAATGTAACGCTGCCACATGGGTTCAAATCCAGCACACTGCTCTGGCTGCAAAAACTGATTCTGTTTCCTGTGGGATGAGGCCAATTTTAATTAAAAATTAGTTGTATGAATTTAAATTAATTATACTCTGAAATTCCCAACTGCATAAAAGGAATCATTATATTCTGTACATATAGAAATTAATTAAATATTTCAAAAATTAATGAGTTATGTAATAGTGTAGGAAATACAGTGGCCTCTGTAATTATTGGGACAGTGAATAATTGTTTCGTATTTTGTCTCTACACTTGAAAAGTTTGGATATGAAATCAAACAGTTAATATAAGGAAAAGGTTTGGATTTTCTGCTTTAGAGGTTATGTGTGCACATATTGGTTTAAGTATTTACAAATGACAAGACTTTTTATACACAGTCCCCTATTTCAGAGCACCTGAAGTATTAGGACAATGAGCTTGACAGGAGTTTCTGGTTAGTCAGGTGGGTTTCATCACATCATTTGTGCCGGCATATTGAGCCATTTGCAAATTTTACACATTCTCATACAAAGTACATTTCACACATACCCATACAAAGTCCATTTTACACATACTCAGAACCTTGTGTAAAGCGGTAGACAACATGTAGGAACAGAGTGCAATAGTGACAGACTACACAAAATCTACTTAATTCTACATCTATGTACAAAACGCTAACTTGTGAACATATCGGGTGAGGGAATATAAAGGGTGGGTGGCCTATACATTCATTAACAACACTTTACAGTTTATGCGCACATGTATGATGTATCATTCCATCTCTATAATGTACATCTATGGGAGTAGAAAAGTGCTGCTATTTTAAATGCAGTTAACAGATAGGTATGTTGATGGAACGTGCATTGTGCTGTTAGTCTTTTGTGGGCCATATGGCCAGGTCCTGGTGATATTTGAGAGTGAAATCTCCAGTAAACCTAGTTGAGCTTGTTTGGCATTGCTGGGTCCACAGCAACAACAGTTTGGTTGGAAATCAGTGTTCTCCCTTATGCCTTTCCAGATAGAAAAACATCCATGCTTATGAATTGCTTTTAAAGCCAAATTTTGTTTTGCAGACATAATTCCTGGACGCCCATATACTTGATCATGTGTTCCATCTCTTTGGCAGAGCAGTGACATGCAGATCTCTTCACAAACCTTAATCTAGGACTTCACCCTGTTAGTGTATTCATGTACGTTAGCATTGTTGTCATTGAATATGTCCCATCTGTAGTGTCAAGGTAGTCCTTTGACTCCCCTATGCATCTTCAGTTCATTTCTACACAGTATTTTTTACAGGCTTTGTAGTTTTAAGTAACTGTTGTATGCAGGGATGGAGCCTCACATGGTCTAAATTCCCCTGGGGACATGGATGGCAGTGCGGTATTCCCCTGCAATATGGCTGTAAACATAATCTAGAGTTTCTGGTATTGATGGCCACTTTACCAGTTGCTTATATCTGGGGGGGGTGAGGCTTCTGTGGGTAAAGTACCCCATGAGGTTCAGAATTGAAATGATTGAGTTGTACCGCAGTTCTCTGGTCTGTCAGTAACTCTAAACTCCAGCCAAAATAATGGAAAGACATCTACAGTGGTGTCTATAGAATGCTCACCATATTGACAGAAAAAACAACAACAGTCAGAATCTCTCCAGGAGGTCAACAAGGATGAGTCAGCCAATACCCTTCCAAGACGACTTCATAAGCAGAACTACAGAATTTCACTGCAACGTGCAAACCACAAGTTGGCTTCAAAAACAGTATGGTTATGTTACCTAAAGTACCTAAAGGAATTTGTGGTCCTGGGAAAACGTGAATAGATAAGAGAAAGATTACACTTACCAAAATGATGGCAAGAACAATGTGTGCAGAAATAAAGGTTCTCAACATTACACCTCATCTGTTAAATATGGGGATTTATGGTATGAACATGTACTGTATGGCACCCAGGGACGTCACTAGAAATTCATGGATAGGGGGGCTAAGCCTCGATTTGGGGGGTCTGGGCATACTCCGCTAAACATATTTTCATCATGTATTTTGTGAGTAACTACAGGTGTAAAATTGACCAAAATAAAGTTACTTATGGTCAAGGTTGGCTAAAAGTACACCTGTCTCATAGTTTGTGTTAGACACTGATCTAATGACTTAAATTCTATCCAAGTAAAGAAATTAAAGTCCACTCCATCCAACACCAACAAAAGGCATCAAAACGGCTAAAATACCAAAATACTTTTGTCAACTAGACCTATAGTTTATAGCAAATGAACATCTACATAAATATTCTGTTTCTAAACGCAATTTCTCTGAATCATTTCAAAACAGATTTAGTCATTAGCCTACTCATCTTGGAATGAAGTCATAAAATGTTTTTATCAAAATTTTAAAAAAGAAGCATTTAATAACCAGAGCTCCCTTACTCTGTACAGAATACGTTGAACTACGTTAACTTCAAACCCAAACAAACATTAATCTGTGAACACACACAGTTTTGCTACTGTGAACATAACTAATCTCGTAGAACCCCCTATTATCGTTATATCCAATAACAATTTTGAAAAACATCTTCTTGTACCAATTAATCATTTGATCAAGTCATCAATGAAGTGTCTACTAGAAAGTTGTAGCTAGCTTTCTTGTCTTCCGGTAATGAAAAAAAAGACTGATCACTTTGATATTACATGAAATCTGGTCTGTCGTGCAAGTCGAATTTCAGGAATTGCTACTTATCTAAAACAATTTCCATACATGACATTTTTTAAATATAAAAAAATGTTTAACCTCCATACATTTATATAAAAACGGTAGTGGGCTAACTGAAAGGGCGTATTGATTAGCAAAATGTACCGTTGCTTTCCAGTGCATTTACATTTTGAACATGAGAGGATTTACTTCTCGGACCACTAGAAACGGCGGACAATGGGGGTGGCCGATGGTAGGGAGACGTTAGCTACTATTTACAGAAGAGAGGTTGCTTCAGATGAGCAAGTTGTGTTCAAAGTAACACACTATACCGAACATGCTGCCAAATGAACACGATTTTATACAATTTCTATACAATTTGTAAGAAATTTAAGATGTGATGGAACGTGTGATGAAAAAAAGAAATCACAGAGAAAATATATTGACTGATATATTGATTTATTTAGGGGGGCTAATTAATAACTTAGAGGGGCTAAAGCCCCCCTAAAATAGGCCTAGTGACGTCCTTGATGGCAACTGCGTAGCTTGTCAGGGCAAAACTTACTGACTAGCCAAGGTAATGTCCAAATTAAATCCAGTTGAACATGCTTTAATTTGCTGAAAACACATAAAAATAACAACTGAAAGTGTCTGTAGTGCAAGCCTGTCAGATAATCACCATGGACTATATCCAGGGTCTGATGAGGTCATTATGTGGCCGACTTCAGACAGTTATTGCATGCAAAATACTATATGGCCAAAGCATATGGACACCCCTGCTAATTATTGAGTTCAGGTGTTTCAGCCACACCCATTACTCACAGGCGCATAAAATCCATCACATAAGCATGAAATCTCCATAGACAAACATTGGCAGTACAATGGGTCCTAATGAAGAGCTCAGTGACTTTAAACGTGGCACTGTCATAGGATGCCACATTTGCCACAAGTCAGTTCATAATGCTATAATTGTGAAGTGGAAGCGTTTAGGTGCAACAACAGCCCAGACACAAAGTGGTAGACCATGCAAACTCACAGAGCGGGGACGCCATGTGTTGAAGCATGTAGCGAGTAAAAATCAGCTATCAACTGTTGGAGTACTAACCACAGATTTCCAAACTGCCTCTGGAAGCAAAATCAGCACAAGAACTGTGTGTCAGGAGCTTCATAAAATGGGTTTCCATGGCCAAGCAGCTGTACGCAAGCCTCACATCAACATGCACAATGCCAAGCGTCGTCGGCTGGAGTGGTATAAAGTATGCTGCCACTGGACTCTGGAACAGTGGAAACATTCTCTGAAGTGATGAATCACGATTCACTATCTGGCTGTCTGATGGATGCATCCGTGTAGTGGATGCCAGGAGAACACTACCAACCGGAATGCAAAGTGTCTACTGTAAAGTTTGGTGGAACAGTGATAATGGTCTGGGGCTGAGTTTCAAGGTTTGGGCAATGCCCCTTAGATCCAGTGAAGGGTCATCTTAATGCTACAGGATACAAAGACATTCTAGATAATTGGATGCTTCCAACTTTGTGGCAAACATTTTGGGAAGGCCCTTTCCTGTTCCAGCATGACTGTGCCCCTGTGCACAATGAGGGCATAAAGACATGGTTCGAAGAGGTTGGTGTGGAGGAATTCGATTGGCCTGCACAGAGCACTGAACTCAACCCCACTGAACACCTTTTGGGATGAAAAGTTGATTGCAAGCCAGGCCTCCTCGTCCAACATCAGTGCCTGACCTCACAAATGCTCTTTTGGCTGAATGGGCACAAATTCCCATAGAGACACTCCAAAATCTTATAGAAAGCCTTCCCAGAAGAGGGGCGGCTGTTATAGCTGCAAAAAACAAAAAAAAACGTATTTGTTTCTGGCCCTTTTTAAGCCTGTAATCAAACCCATAATTGCTGATGCTACAGATACTCAAGTAGTCTTAAGAAGCCCAGTTTTATTGCTTCTTTAATCAGCACAACAGTTTCCAGCTGTGCTAACATAATTGCAAAAGTGTTTTCTAGTGATCAATTAGCCTTTTAAAATGATGAACTTGGATTTGCAAACACAATGTGCCATTGGAACACAGGACTGATGGTTTCTGATAATGGACCTCTGTACACCTATGTAGATATTCCAATAAAAACCAGCTGTTTCCAGCTACAATAGTAATTTACAATATTGACCATGTCTACACTGTATTTCTGATTCATTTGATGTTATTTCCATGGGCAAAATTATTTCTTTTGTTTCAAAAACAAGGACATTTCCTTGTTTTTGTGACGCCAACCTTTTGAATGGTAGTGTATATTATTATTATTTTTACAAATGAATACTTACTATTCAAATAAATTACTTTAGTTCAACTTTCAGGTGCCTTAGACTTTTGCACAGTACTGTACTATATATATATATATATATATATATAGTATCTCACAGAAGTGAGTACACCCCTCACATTTTTGTAAATATTTGATTATATCTTTTCATGTGACAACACTGAAGAAATGACACTTTGCTAAAATGTAAGGTAGTGAGTGTACAGCTCGTATAACAGTGTAAATTTGCTGTCCCCTCAAAATAACACAACACACAGACATAAATGTCTAAACCGCTGGCAACAAAAGTGAGTACACCCCTAAGTGAAAATGTCCAAATTGGGCCCAATTAGCCATTTTCCCTCCCCGGTGTCATGTGACTCATTAGTGTTACAAGGTCTCAGGTGTGAATGGGGAGCAGGTGTGTTAAATTTGGTGTTATCGCTCTCACACTCCCTTATACTGGTCACTGGAAGTTCAACATGGCACCTCATGGCAAAGAACTCTCTGAGGATCTGAAAAAAAGAATTGTTGCTCTACATAAAGATGGCCTAGGCTATAAGAAGATTGCCAAGACCCTTAAAACTGAGCTGCAGCACGGTGGCCAAGACCATACAGTGGTTTAACAGGACAGGTTCTAATCAGAACAGGCCTCGACATGGTCGACCAAAGAAGTTGAGTGCACATGCTCAGCGTCATATCCAGAGGTTGTCTTTGGGAAATAGACGTATGAGTGCTGCCAGCATTGCTGCAGAGGTTGAAGGTGTGGGGGTCAGCCTATCAGTGCTCAGACCATACGTCGCACACTGCATCAAATTGGTCAGCATGGCTGTCGTCCCAGAAGGAAGCCTCTTCTAAAGATGATGCACAAGAAAGCCCGCAAACAGTTTGCTGAAGACAAGCAGACTAAGGACATGGATTACTGGAACCATGTCCTGTGGTCTGATGAGACCAAGAGAAACTTATTTGGTTCAGATGGTGTCAAGCGTGTGTGGCGGCAACCAGGTGAGGAGTACAAAGACAAGTGTGTCTTTCCTACAGTCAAGCATGGTGGTGGGAGTGTCATGGACTGGGGTTGCATGAGTGCTGCCGGCACTGGGGAGCTACAGTTCAAGCATGTCTCCAGACCTAAACCCTATTGAGCATCTGTGGGGCATCCTCAAATGGAAGGTGGAGGAGCGCAGGGTCTCTAACATCCACCAGCTCCGTGATGTTGTCATGGAGGAGTGGAAGAGGACTCCAGTGGCAACCTGTGAAGCTCTAGTGAACTCCATGCCCAAGAGGGTTTAGGCTGTGCTGGAAAATAATGGTGGCCACACAAAATATTGACACTTTGGGCCCTATTTGGACATTTTCACTTAGGGGTGTACTCACTTTTGTTGCCAGCGGTTTAGACATTAATGTCTGTGTGTTGTGTTATTTTGAGGGGACAGCAAATTTACACTGTTATATAAGCTGTACACACACTACTTTACATTGTAGCCAAGTGCCATTTCTTCAGTGTTGTCACATGAAAAGATATAATCAAATATTTACAAAAATGTGAGGGGTGTACTCACTTCTGTGAGATACTGTATATATACAGGTGCTGGTCATAAAATTAGAATATCATCAAAAAGTTGATTTATTTCAGTAATTCCATTCAAAAAGTGAAACTTTTATAATGTACACATTCATTCCACACAGACTGATATATTTCAAGTGTTTATTTCTTTTAATTTTGATGATTATAACTGACAACTAATCAAAACCCCGGAGAGGATGGTGCAGCAAAACTCATTCAAAAATGTGGGGGAGATTCACAAAGAGTGGACCGCAGCTGGAGTCAGTGCTTCAAGAACCACCACGCACAGACGTATGCAAGACATGGGTTTCAGCTGTTGCATTCCTTGTGTCAAGCCACTCTTGAACAAGACACAGCGTCAGAAGCGTCTCGCCTGGGCTAAAGACAAAAAGGACTGGACTACTGCTGAGTTATGTTCTCTGATGAAAGTAAATTTTGCATTTCCTTTGGAAATCAAGGTCCCAGAGTCTGGAGGAAGAGAGGAGAGGCACAGAATCTACGTTGCTTGAAGTCCAGTGTAAAGTTTCCACAGTCAGTGATGGTTTGGGGTGCCATGTCATCTGCTGGTGTTGGTCCACTGTGTTTTCTGAGGTCCAAGGTCAACGCA
>JACXGI010003484.1:0-25074 GCA_016801175.1 Esox masquinongy | reverse complement strand
ATACAGCACTCAATACTTAGGCAAAGGACCCTAAGTATTGAGTGCTGTACATGCTCATACTTTTCATGTTCATACTTTTCAGTTGGCCAACATTTCTAAAAATCCTTTTTTAGTATTGGTCTTAAGTAATATTCAAATTTTCTGAGATAGTGAATTTGGGATTTTCATGAGTTGTCAGTTATAATCATCACAATTAAAAGAAATAAACATTTGAAATATATCAGTCTGTGTGTAATGAATGAATATACTATACAAGTTTCACTTTTTGAATGGAATTACTGAAATAAATCAACTTTTTGATGATATTCTAATTCTAATATGACCAGCACCTGTATATATACACAGCTCCGGAAAAAATTAAGAGACCACTGCACCTTTTTCTTTCCTTTCCAAAAAGTCAAAAAGGAAGGTTTTGAGTGAGGAACAGAAGGGTTAAAATTAAGAGACCACTGCAAATTGAACGCTTCTGTTCCTCACTCAAAACTTTCCTTTTCAACATTTTTGGAAAGGAATAAAAAAGGTGCAGTGGTCTCTTAATTTTTTCCGGAGCTGTATATACTGTATACACACACACACACACACACACACACACACACACACACACACACCCACACACACGCACACATATATATATATATATACACAGTTTAAATCTCATATACTGACAAAGCTTCTTCATATACCCTAGTATCCACACTACAATTGAAGAGAGCCGGCTGGTGGACAAGATTACCACTGGTGAAATGGCTGTTATTTCACACAAAAAAAGCTCTGACACTTTGTTCAGTAGTGTATACAAGAAGATAATCTGAAAAACTGTGAACAACAGGTCTCAGTGGTATTGTCCACTTTTATATGCACACACAAGCAGCATTCCTCTCAGAGGCAAGCTATGTTTAACAACCAACTTTGAGTCTTGGTTGCATCAGGTTTTGACAGGAAATGTCAAAGTGAGATGAATAAAGCCTAGTCATGGACTGTTGGGCAGGGCGGCCGGTGTTTGAACCGGGTTTACCTATCCTCAGAGAAGGGTCAGGAGAGGCTGTCTCTGCTATATCACCATCTAATGCTGCCTGCCATTTCCCCCTAAATGGAACTTCTGAAGTGATCATATTCTGAATTGTTATAATGTTAAATGAATTTAGGAAAATTACACAAAATGTGTAATACGTTGCTAAAGGTTGTTTACTCTGTCCACACATTTGCTAAGTGGTCATATGATCTGAAATAGGAAACTGGAAAGGGAAATTGCATCATATTCAGAAAATTGTACTTCATCTTACCCTTCCAATAACTAGAACTCAGTGTCCCGCCATCAAAATATTAGAACACATAAAAAAAACAGCTCGACAGCAGTGCCTCATCGTATCTGTATGGAAGAGCTTCAAATATTGCACTACCCAAGATGGATGCCAGGCAGCCTGTCATCTTTCCTGGAGCTGTTTTTGAACACTCGGCTGCGCCCTTTCCCTCCTACCTTCCCCACAACCCCCCCCCCCGACCCTCTTCTCGGTGGTAAGGGCCACAGTGCTCACAGCTAGGTCAGCTGACCCTGTATTTGTGCTGCCAGGGGAACATCATCCTCCCATCTCTGAAAACAAAACCGTGTCAGAACCTTATGAGGGGCACTTTACACAGCTTTCATCCCCCCACGTTGCTTTCCATGACTCCCATCTGCCCCTGGGACAGCCAGTCAAATGGGCCTGGCATTCAGCTAAGCAGACAAGACAAGCAATGCCAGTAGAGGTCTTGCTAATTGATTTCTATATGGGAGCTCATTATTTGTCTTCAGAACTGAGAACAATGTAGTGGCATTCAGGATGAAATCTGCCAGTGCGCATGGTATCTTTCTTCATTCAAGCCCCATTGTAGAGTACTGACATTTCGAATCGAGGGTAATTACAGATGTAACAGCAGTGTAATTATCGCCGATTCAAAATATTGGTGCAATTTGTAGTAGAACAGTCTTCACTTGGCAAAAATGTTGGTGGTAACTTGATGAGCAATGCAGCCTAGCAAAAGGTCAAGGGTGCACAACTTAATCACTTAAGGATTAGCGTTTTTCCTAGATATGAGTAATAAATTACTTGTTTTCAATTTCACAGCATTATGTTAGAGAGTTCCTCACCCTGGTAGTAGGCAAGGACAAATGAGCATATGTACTTAAAGTTTAAACAACCCTTACAATCTTCAGCTAACTTTAACCACCACTACGAAAAATTAAGGGGCCTTTGATCGCCTTTGGCTACAATCCGCTCAAATGAAATGATAAAATCTTTATTTGGTATGATGCCATTAAAAACGTATGTGTCTATAACAAAAAATGCCCTGTCCCTAACACAATAGTCAGCTGTAGCTGTGAAGAGAAAACAATGGGTTACAATTTTTCCTGGCCCATCGATTACTTTCAGGGTGAAAAATGATCTAATATCATGTTGTAAAACCATTAACCACTATTTTAAACCGTCAATGGTTTTCAGGAACAACGAAGCTGTAGAGCATGTGAATACTTGTCCCAGAGTCCTCTGTGGCATAGCTAGCCTGAGGGCTGCGGTAACCCGAGTCTCTTCTGACATATACATCCACATGACAAGTCTGCACAGTTTGTTCTGACGCTCCAGTTTAGACCTCAACAGCTTCAGACACAACGTTAGGCTGTCATATTAGAACTTCAGGTGGATTGAGCTAGCAGGTCATCCGTTAGGAGGGGATAGGATGTTCGGTAGGTAGGCCTGTGGCTCTTAGCTGAGGTAATGAGGAGCGGGGGGACTCTGCCAGTGGACTACTCACAATGATAGCATTTATGTTTCCTTCATTCGGCTTGATTCGTACATAACAGGTTGCGATGTAATAAACAACTTCAGATTACTGAGCAGAGAAGAGCACAACAAAGATGTAATCCTTACTGGCAAACTTCCAAGGTGCAATAGAATTACATGAAGTACAACGAGGGAGTTTGAATCCTAGCTCATGGAGTCCAATAGACCTGCTTTACAGAAGACCAAAGTCATTTTGTGCCAACGAAATCCCATTATGCCTTACGTACTTACTCTGTAATGTGCTTCCCAGACCTTGCAGTGACCCAGGATGGAGTCGTGATGGAATAGATGAGACATGGCTGTACATTGTATCCGCACAAGCTTTCATCCAGAATGGACAGTAGATCCACCACCATCTCTGCAATCAGTGCAGAGTTAAACAGCCAGTACTGGCTGCGGATGGGCTTACGTGAGAGTGGAGGTTGTTACAGGATCAAATCCCATGGGGGGGGGTATGAACCAGAGACCCAGCTGAAACAAAGCATTAGCCTCTGTCATCACACAAGCCCACTTTGTTCTGTGACTTACACTGAGGCGTTTTGATTTCCATTTCAATTTGATCTAGTCTAGTACTGTATGAATTGAGGCGACCAGGCTAACTCATTCCTTTGACATTGGTGGGGTGCAAAAATAATTGGGGTTTTGCTGTTATTATCATACGTCAAGTTTAAGATCTCAAAAGACAGATGGAAGTCCCACTGTTTATACAGATCTTTTGCACTGATCTGTCACACGGCAGTTTTTGAATGTTCCCTTATTATTACGCAGTTGTTGACCAAAACATAGCATGAACAACAAGAATCCGATAGTTGTTGTTTTGTTTTCTATAACAACATCTTTAAACATTTCATAGTATCTACTATGTTAGGATTAACATTTAGCTAAAAAACATTAGATTTTTTGGAGCTGTGGTCCACTGGTAACACTTCTGGCTCAATGTACATATACGGCTCCACACCGAAGACTTGGGTTTGATACCTAATACCTGTCTCTAGCATTCACTGCTGTCTCTTGGGGTCTCCCTCTGATTCCAAACTGTCAACAGAAGCCTGGAAAAACAAAAATATATGTATAGTTTTTGAATAAATAGTTTTCCTTTCAACGTGTATGTCTTCAAAAATGAAAATGATTATTTTTACAGCATTGAGGCAAGTTTGCATCACATTGCATTATGTTGGCAACAAACATGCCCGGTATCAAAAGCTGTTTAACTAAATCTAAATGGATTCATCTTTCTTACAATATAGCTACAGAGATCCGACCCAGCAAAAAACTGTGGAAACATGCTGAACTGTATTACCGTAAAGAGATCAATATAAACTGATGAACATATCATGATGTACAGGCCCCATTATGTTGTTATTGTCTGGTCTTATATATGAGGCGGCAGATAGGCTAGCCAGTGGTCTCCATCCCTGTTTCTGGAGGCCCTGTAGGTTCAATACAACCCTAACATAGCCCAACTGATTCCTACCAATTAGCTGTTGATAAGCTGCATGAGGTTAAATATAATTGGGTTTGGAGCAAAAACATAAAGAATGGGAGGTTCTCCAGAAACATGGTTAGAGACCACTCGGATAGCAGGTAGAGTATGTGACCAGTAACTGAAAGGTTCCTAGAGTGAATACCGGAGCCAGCAAAGTGAAAAATCTGTTGTTCTGTCCTTGAGCAAGACCGTTAACACTCACAGTGGAACTAAAATATTATTTAGACCTAGTATGCAAATGAAAAATAAAATACATATATTTTTAATAACCTACTTTGGAAAATAATCTAAAAGCATTTACAACCAAATGCATAGAAAAAAACATTTAAATTGATGAAATGAGATTATTATTGTTCTCATTATTTTATGCAGATGCAGGGTAAAAATAAAGAACATGTATTTTTAATATTGCTTGTGTTTAAACACATTTTTACATAACTGATACTGGCAGATAATGACCTGTCAGGAATCCACCTGAATTGATGGCTTTAGAAGAATGTTATTTAAACCTGTCAATGTTTATGTGTCTGATTTCAAACTGGCAATCCTTTTTCATTTAACACTAAAGTACTTTAATGAGTTACAGAAGTGAGTGCATTCATTTTCATTCTTTTTTGTATCATTTACAGTGGCTCTCAAAAGTATTCACTCCACTTTGTCTTTTCCACATTTTATTGTGTTAGAACATGAAATCAAAATGGATTTAATATAGGGGTTTTAGCGATGGCTGCTCCGCGTGGCGCTGCATGCTCTCTCCCTCTCCGGTGCTCCACCATCTTAAAAAGCCAGCCCAGTTCTGGAACAGCATTCTTTGGACAGATGAAACTAAGATCAACCTGTACCAGAATGATCTGAAGAAAAAAATATGGAGAAGGCTTGGAATGGCTCATGATCCAAAGCACACCACATCATCTGTAAAACACGGTGGAGGCAGTGAGATGGCATGGGCATGTATGGCTTCCCATGGCACTGGGTCACTAGTGTTTATTGATGATGTGACAGAAGACAGAAGCAGCCAGATGAATTCTGAAGTGTATAGGGATATATTGTCTACTCAGATTCAGACAAATTCAGCCAAGTTGATTGGATGGCGCTTCACTTTACAGATGGACAATCATCAAAACATACTGCGAAAGCGACCCAGGAGTTTTTTAAGGCAATGGCCGAGTCAATCACCAGATCTGAACCCGATCGAGCATGCATTTCACTTGCTGAAGACAAAACTTAAGGCAGAAAGACCCATGAACAGTAAAGGCCTGGCAAAGCATCACAAAGGAGGAAACCCAGTGTTTGGTGATGTCCATGTGTTCCAGACTTCAAGCAGTCATTGCCTGCAAAGGATTCTTGACAAAGTATTAAAAATGAATATTTATGGTTGTGTTAATTTGTCCAATTACATTTGAGCCCCTGAAATAAGGGAACTGTGTATGAAAATGTTTGCAATTCCTAAACGTTTCATACAATATTTTTGTTCAACCCCTTGAATTAAAGCTGAAAATCTGCACTTCACTTGCATCTCAGTTTTTTAATTTCAAATCCATTGTGGTGGCATACAGAGACAAAATTATGAAAATTGTGTCAGTGTTCAAATATTTCCAGACCTAACTGTATGAGTATATTTGTCACATATGGAAACAATACATTCAAGTTGGATGGAGACCTTTGGTGAACAGCAATTTTCAACTCTTTCCACATATTCTAAATTGAATTGAGATCTAGGGTTTTTGGGCCACTCCAGGACTTTTTGTTTTTTATCCACACAGAGTTGGCTTGGCCTGCCTGTCTTGGGTCATTGTCCTGCTGGAGGATGGATCTTCTCCCAAGTCCAAGGTCTCTTGCAGACATCAGCAGGTTTTCTTACAGGATTTCTATAGTTTTTGTTGCACCTACAGTATGTTTCCCTCTATCTTCACAAGCTTTCCAGGCTAGGCCTTGACACAGAGATGCATCGACATAGTATGATATGCTGCAACCATCATGCTTCACAGTAGGAATGGTGTTCTCACGATGGATGTGGTCTTATGCTTGCACCAAACATAGCTCTTAGTGGTGATGCATGGTTCGGCTATTTTTTGATCCACACCCACCCGCAATTGTTAATAACCCATTAGCAACTGCCGCAGATGAATAAAGTAACATTGTGAAGCTCGCACCAATTCTACACCTGCAAATATAGAAAATGCAGCAGTAATATACAGTTAACATGTGCATTGCCCGATAAGCTTACTTTCCAGACGAACAAAACTACTCCTGAATGTATACTCCAGGCTATGTCAGGGATGGGCAACTTGGATGGTGGTGGGGGCCACAGAATTTTAACTTGGAACACACACACACATCCATGTTTTGTGTGTAATTATTAACAAATGCATTAAAAGTACACTAGGTCTGATGCTAGTTATGCTGTTATCTTAATTGCTTTGTAAATATGTTTAAGATAAATAACAGGGAAGTAGTGGTTTAACTCAAAACATAAATGACAAGTAAATGGACAAAAAAACGAATTTCCTCATAAAAAGCAACTAAAATATACACTGCTAATACATTATGACCACCTGCTCTTGATTCTCCGCATACCGCCATAACAGTGCCGACTTGTTGAGGTGTGGACTCTACAAGACCCCTGAAAGTGTCCTGTGGTATCTGGCACCAAAACTTTAGCAATAGATCCTTTAAGTCCTGAAAGTTTGAGATCTGGGGAATTTGGAGCCCAGGGCAACACCTTGATCTCTTTATAATGTTCCTCAAACCATTCCCGAACAATGTGTGCAGTGTGGCAGGGTGCATTATCCTGCAAAAAGAGGTCACTGCCATCAGGGAATACCATTAACATGAAGGGGTGTACCTAGTCTGCAACGATGTTTAGGTGGGTGGCACGTGTCAAATTGACATTCACATGAATGCCCAGGGTTTCCCAGCAGAACATTGCCCAGAGCATCACACTCCCTCCACCGGCTTGTCGTCTTTCCACAGCACATCCTGGTGTCATCACTTCCTCAGGTAAACGGTGCACATGTACACAGCCAACGTGATGTAAAAGAAAACAGGACTCATCAGACCAGGCGACTTTCTTCCACTGCTCCAAGGTTTAGTTCCGATGCTCGCGTGCCCATTATAGGTACTTTTGACAATACAGGGGTCATCATGGGCGCTCTGACCGGTCTGCTGCTACCCAACCCCATATGCAGCAAGCCTTGCCATTTCAGAGATACTCTGACCCAGTTATCTGGCCATAACAATTGGGCCCTTGTCAAAGTCACTCAGGTCTTTACTCCTGACCATTCTTCCTGCATCCAACATGTTGACTACAAGAACTGATTGTTCGCTTACCATCTAATCTACCCAGACCTTGACATGTGCCCTTGTTAGGAGATGATCAACGCTATTCCCTTCACCTTTGAGTGGTCATAATGTTTTGGCTCATCAGTATATATAGCCTATCTACTCTGATAGAACCAATGAAGACAATAGATCACAGATTATTTTTTGGGGCTTGAGAAAAACAGCCTATGCCTTGGGATAAGTGAGTAATACAGAGAAAACCAAACGTTATCTGTTTAGGGAATTTAGAGGGGGGAAGTAACATTGTTTGTAGATCAAGCACTTCACACTGAGTGAAAGAGAGGTGTGTGTTGGCAGCCAAAATGTAGCCTACTTGGAGAGGCATACCATTGTCTAGTTCTCTCAGAAGTAACAGATCATTACTAATAAAATTATTAGGCCAATCAATGTCATTCAACATTTACCCACCATTCATTCAAAAATATAATTTATGACCCTAAACACGCCTCCCACCTGTGGATATAACCGCAGGGATTAATGGTTACAGGTCATCCTTTGCATCACTACATTAAGAGTTGAGGCCAAAAAAGCTATATTTTTATCTCATCAGAGCATAGAATCTGCTGATACTTGGTTTCAGAATCTCCCTCATGCTTTGTTGTGAGTCTTTTTCCATCAATGACTTAATTTAAAGACATAAAGGTCACTTCTGAGGAGCACCCTGTCTATTGTTACAGTATGCGCAGCATTTCTCAGCTCAGCCTTGGAAGACCCTGTATCTCCTTTAGAATTTAAATTGGCCTCCCTGTCCAGTGCTCTTCTTGCCCAGACACTCAGTTTTTGAGGATGGCTTGTTGTAGATACATTGACAGTTGTGCCATATTTTCTCCATTTCTTAATAATGGATATTATCCTGGAGATATTTAAAGACTTGGGTATGTTCATATAACCTATGCCTGATTGGTGTTTTTGAAGAACCTTATTCCAGATTCGCTTTGAATTTTTCCTCATCTTCAAGATGTGGTTTTTCTTACGATAGTAAACTAACCAACTGTGGGACCTCCCAGAGACAGGTTACATTTAACCTGAAATCATGTGAAACGTCTTCATGGCACACAGTGGACTTCAATCAACTAATAAAATTACTTCTAAAGATAAAACATGTTAAATAACTATTCTACATGTTCGTGGTCAATTTGGACATGGTGTTCCAAGGTAATGAAGTAATGGCTAAACGCCATTTACACAATCTCCATCAGAACATGTGTCCCTCAGTCTTTAATCTTTGTCTGATCCCTCAGAAGTAAATGTCAGCTCCTTCACGGCCATGTCACTATGTCTAGAATGGTTGCCATCCTTGTCACGGCAACAAAGGAAGACGCTGGCTCAAAATAACAAGATTAGGTTACTACTAAAATCAATGCCATTCAAGAAAGGCCTGTACCGCCTGTAAAAGGTCACTACCGTCCTTCCTGGATATTTTCTCTTAGTAGAGTCCACTTCATTGTCACCCCTGGGATGAAAACGAGGAGAGGTTATTGGTCTCTGTCCATTCATTAGTTAGTATAACAGTTAATTGTGCGGCTTGCCTCAGAGACTTAGCCTTGCACAGCCGCCTGATCCTGCAAGGTTATATTTAAAAGCTACATGGATATCTACATACACGGATGTCTGGACGGGATGTGGTTCAAACCGTTTAGGCATGGGGCATTTCCATTGGGCATTGAGTTAATTTGAATGCAATTGGATCGACCTTAAACTAACCAACCCAACAACTCACTGGACGTAGTACCAAAGCTCCATAATTCACAACAACAGGGCCTACTGTACATCAAACAACAGCAATCAAACAAGCGGATCAGAAAGTATAGCTGATTAACATCTGAAAATGATTATAGACATCTTTGTCACGAAGATTTGCGCATCAACGGCACCTTAGCAAGTACCAAGATATTCAATAAAACCAAAACAGCATAAGAAAAAGATTTGAACAAAAGACTAATAGCATTACAGAATGTACCTGAAAAATCAATTCGGGTTAGAACTCGTCATCTATAAAAGAGTGTTTATTGGCCCGATTAAACGCCCGGCTCCAAATGTAAGCCTACTCATCATGACCAGATTGATATCAAGTGCAAGCTTGCGGAATCAGGAGTCTGTGCGAGGCTAACAGAGATGCGACATTCACAAAATAGCATTAATTGGCCTAAAGTGCTATAGTAATCAACTGAAATGAGTTAGTCACACGTTAATCCGGTTAGTTTGTAAGTCACATGCCTTGTTTATAATTGATGTTTTGGACAATGCAAAGGACATGCAATATTTTTTTGGCTGCCATTGGTAGGAAGCTATCTGATCAGGTGGTAGTGTTCAAGTATTATGAAAAGAGGACATGTTTCTGTATGCCTTCACATTTTTGAATTTACTGAATTAGGTATTTGAATCTTTAACGATTGCAAAAAGTTCAGTCAGGGAACACTGAAGGGGCACTGACGTCGGCATCGCTCTTAACCACAGTCTCAAGATTTCCCTAATGTAATATGGTGGTCTGTTCAAGTCGGTCGGGGCACTCTGTTTGCTGCTCGTCTTACACTAAACTCTGGAGTCTTTTTGCGATTATCGTTTCCTGAAAATGTCCTGGATCCTATTCCGAATTTGCTAAGGAGGTCAGGGCCGTTATCGGATTGCTCGATTGGCATTTTCGTTTGCTGAACCAATCATCATTTCAATTCGATATTGGCCCCGGTTCAGGATTTTGGAGGTTAATTGCCCCCGGGAGGTTGTGATCCCATCCCTGTCTCTCACAAAGTTGTTTTTTCCGACTTCCTGCTGGAGTCTGATTCCATGCAGTGTGTTGTGCAGAGACGCCCCACAAGCCCAAGGAATGACAACGGCCATGACTGCGGCCAGTGGGGAAGAGCCGGCCCTGTCATCTCCGAAATGGACGCCGTGCTCGTAGCTTTACAGGACACGTGGCTGGGGTTTTGCCAGCCACAACACTCTGCCTGCAGCAGAGGATGCTGGATGTGGTGTCCCTCCGGCCTGTGTATCTTTCATTTCCCGGCTGCAGCTATATCTGCTCAGGTTCTGTGTCGGACTGTAGCGGGTAATATGTGCAATTGCCTGATTGAGTACATGCTGTTCTGCGCTGACAAGCATTGGGGATCTGTGTCAGCTCTCAGGGATTTTGCAATGTGAACATGAAGGGTAGTTGAATGGGGCTTTATAGTGTTGTGCTTTTTCATAGAAGTCCTTAGGTTCTCTGGTATTTTTGGTGCTCGTTATTGCCATTCTGAATGGCATTCATGTTGGTTGGTAGTTGACTCGTGCTCACCGGTGTTGGCATTTGTCTTCTGGAAGCATGTGTGTGTGGGTGTGCTACTGGCACATTTGTGTTATTGGTGTGATTTGTGGGGATTGGTTATTCTGGTGGTAAAATGCTCAGGCTTATATCTTTAGAAATTATGCAGACATTATGTATTATTTTTGTGTACTGGCATTCTTTAGTGCTGTTCATTATGTGCATTCCGTCTGACAGTTCATGCACAAGGTCGTCTGTAAGCAGATAGTCCTGTTGCAGGTCTGGAGTTTGTTTCTTTTCTCCCTTCTGAACCACTTCTGGCAGTTATTGTCAAGCGCTATGGTGTTGGATGTCGCGCTGTATGATGCTGAAGTCGTATGCCCCTACCCCCTTGGAGTTTGGGCATCTATTTAGACGGCAGGTGTGTAAAGATTAGTTTGGCTTTTTCTTTAGTGGTGTTGTTGTGGGTTCTTCAGCCTCTCTGGAGTTAGGCTGCGCTCCGCTGGTTTGGGTGGGGGATACAAGCAGGGTTTTTCCAGTATTTTCTGGTTTATGGAATTGCTGTCTTGTTCTCAGGTTGATTACTGTTTTCTTCATTTCTAAATTACTCTGGCAGATGATATGTACTGCGTTATGAACGCCAGGAACGCATATTCCAGGTCTGCATCATGCAGTGATGCACACATGTTCAATTTCAGGAGTCTCAGCGCACCATGGATTGATACCTGATTGCCTGACATGCCCATATTTTCTGAGCACAGCATTGGAATAGATTCTACCTGCAAACATATTGGATTCCACTTCCAGCATATGAGAAGTGTTGGCTAAATCAGCATTTAGCTACAAATCTGTTTGTTCTCCTTTTCTCATGCATGTCATTCTCTTTTCCTGTAAAGGAATAAAGTTTTTTCTTTTGATTTCATAACTCGTTACGATGACGACCACGGGCCACGCCTGGCGATCAATTTCACATCCTGGATGCTGGCAAAACAACGCCATCATCCTGGTTTTCACACCTGTGAGGCGTCTACAAGTTGATGCCTGCATTCATTTCTCCACGGTGCTGCTACATGTGCTTCTTGCTCTGTCTCTGCATCTACTCTAAGGAGCATGGGTCACTGGTCTTCTGATGCTATGGACACTGTTTGATTAAATGCTTAAGACATCTTTGACGCAATCAATGATATGCTGGACAGTACAGTGTTAATGCATTTACATTTGTGTTGTGTGATGTTAGGCTGCTCATGATCGCTTTATGTCATTCCTATAGCAGGTGGTTGGCGGGGTTATTTTGTTGGAACTATATGATGGGTTACCAAATGGCTCTATTACGTTCTTTTTTTCCATTTCCCAGGTCGTCTGCTCATATCGCCTCAGCGAGGCACAAGGCGGGGTTCAGTGAGACTAAATCCATGGTCTGTGTGCACTTGACTAGTGTGATTGACTAGGGTGCTGACGACGGTCGGTTGGAAACCAAGTTCAGTTTATTCACCTTAACCAAGGTGGCTGGTTCATATTGCCTCAGCGAGGCAGAGGGAACCCAAGTGAGCACTGGTTCAGCGATGCATCAGCTGACATCGGGATCACTCCTACCAGTCTAAATCTAATATGGCGGTCTATTTAAGTTGGTCAGGGTACTCACTCTGTCTGCTGCTCTGCTGGTCATTTTAGCATAAGGTTGCTAAACCCACCCACCACCCCAGCCTCCCCTGTTGGTTCTGTTTCCTTCTGAGGGGGGATTAGTACTGCTTACCTTGCTCATTGCCATCGGTACTGCTAATATTATATTGTTAATGTTAAAGTGTTAATGTTGTTAGTAGTATTGTAAGCACCATCATGTGATGGCGGTGAGTTACCCCAACGGAACAGAACCTGACGCCCAGACACCGTGTCTGTATTGCTGAGCATTATTTTTCAAATAAATAGTTAAACCACGATGTGTTTGAACTTAAAGTTTTCACCTAGAAACCATTGTACACTGTGACTAAAGTCTGGTTGTGTGGTGATAATAGTTGTTTAATGACGAGACGGGTGACTAGAACCAATGACCCATGAGGTGTTCAAATCACTGTACCCCCATTACTGTTTATTATAGCTCATTAGCCAACAATGCATCTGATTAAATTCACATTCGGCCTTTGTAATAAAATAATGCATCCCTTTCAAGAAAGTGTTTCCAGAGAGGATAATGCTGATGAAAATGGCCAGAAGATATAGAAAATATTTTATTTTAATCATTTTAGGGTTATTATTGTTTTTACCACTTGAAAGTCACCAAACCCACCTACAAAGAAGACATTTCAAAGAGGAATTCAATGCATTATAACAAATGATTATATTCTAAACTCTCTACGTGGTTGTGTCTTAGACATTCAATTGTCATAGACAACAAAAATGCTTTTAAAGTCTTAAACTTTAAAAATCAAATATTTTTCTAGTTGAAGAAACATTAATAGAAAAAGCCTTACAGTGAACAGAAAGCTGAGAAAGATGTGATTTTGATGTAAATGCTCAAAAGCAGGTAGGTTAAGGGATCCGTGTAGGACATCGTTTGTATTAGCTCTGCTTTCTGTGGGCTTCCCACAAGGATTACTGAGTCATTAGCTTCGATAATTCCTCTGTTGACCTTGTCATAAATTGGCACATTTGATCCAGTACACATCTAACAAGCAGAAGGGAATATATGAAAACAGAGACTCCATTGCCAATGGCTGCCAAACTGACTTTTAGTGGGTGGAGGGCAATTAAGGGGTAGCTTTTTTGTAAGATGATCTAAAACAGATCCACAGTGCATTCAAGCCAGTATTTGGTGAGCAGTAGTGTGCTAATCACCAAAAAACACATTTATTTTACAAAGTAACAGGCCCCATACCATTGGATACCTACTGTATGTTTCCCTTTGGAAAATGAGTTGTAGGTAGATTTGCTGTGTGTAGACAATATTCAGAAATCTATAGCAGTATTGAGAAAGACTTAAGACAGTAATGTATAGAAATTAAGTACAATGGCAATAGCCCGGGCGATGTAGACATCCAGCGGCATGGAATCGCTGTAACACGCCAGCTCCATCTGGAGCTCAGTTCGCAGTCCCCTGCGAAATAACAGTCCGCAGAGCCGGCTCATTCCAGTCACTGGACGTTGCCACCGTCCGGAATGACAGGGCGTACTCTGAAGCCGTGCTTGTTCCCTGCCTAAGGCGCATAAGCCGCTCGCCCCAATCCCGCCCCTCTGCGGGATTGTCAAACACGGCTCGGAACTGAGCGATGAAACCGGAAAACGACCTCAATTCCCCAGACCCGCTGACCCATAGCGCCGTTGCCCATTCGAGGGCACGCCCAGTTAAGAGGATGATTATCGTTGTCACCTTCTCATAATCTGTATAATGTTTGTCTCCAAAAAACAATTCAATTTGGAGAAGGAAACCACGACAACCCTCCGAATAACCATCATATTTTTCAGGCAAAGCTCTCCGGAGTTCTCTTACCTGGGCGCAGCTAGACTCCACACGGAGTGGAGTCTAGCTCCACACTCCAGACAACGGGAGGCGCAGCAACACCGGTTGGCTCAATATGCACCCCCCCCCTCCCCGAGCGTGCTGCCATGTGCGACATCATCTCGCCTAACGCTGTTACCAATCCTGTGATCTGTCCCTCCATGATGCAGAGTCTATCCTCTAGCTCTGGCGCACGACTCGAGGGTCCTGCCCCATCCCCGTGCCCCCCTGACTCATCTCGAACTAGGCAGTGAAGGGGAAACAAAAAGAAAGAATGCAAACAAATGAACTGATCGAAAAAAGTGCCTCTATGGTGACAGGTTATTCTGTGAGGTGACAGAATATGGGCATGAGAAACTTAACACAACACAAAAAGTGCTGACAAACTCTGAACAAGGACAATAGATAGGACGTGATGCCCGTTACTGATGGCCCCCACATATCCTATCCATACATCCTGTCCATACCTCCTGATAGGTGTTGTCCATGTGGCTGTCATAGGCTCTATGAATAGGCCCATGGACCATAGGTTGGAACATACCATACAAGGGTATTTTGTAGGATAAACCTTTCTTATTGGAGGATAATGGATTGTGTAATGGTTGGCTATGGCCACTGACCGCCTCCTATGTGTATTGGCATAAAAGACTGTTAACTGTGTAATCTTTGGAGAACATGTAAGAACTATGGAAGATCAACATTTTGGACTCATGCTGAATAAAGATGGTTCTACCCTGACTACCGGTTGCATTAATTTTGTTCATGGATCAAAAGTGGACAGAATCCAACAGAGGTGTGAGGGTGGCGAGTGCATAATGGAGAGGCAAAAAACAAAAGTAACAAAACAACACAGACACGAAGGATGATGTCCTTCTCTTTACCCAGCAAAAAACACAGCACCACATGGTCATGAACAACATGGACACAATAACCTATGAGATGAGGGTGAAAATGAGCAACCTAAATAGACATGTGTGGGTGTGAAGGGTGCACTGCTACCATCTGCTCCAGCCGGCAGTTAGAACACTGGCAAGGTGGAGCGCCGGAGAGGGTGAGAGCACGCAGTGCCATGTGGAGCAGCCGTTACAACCCCAGCAGGTAAACTACACTGCTCAAAAAAGGGAACACTTAAATCACACATCGGGTCTCGATGAACAAAATATATTAAGGATCAAAATCTTTAGTGTACATTGCGTAATTTGTTGAGAACAAAATGATGTAACAACGGTCAATGGAAACCTGAATCACCAACTGATTGAGGGCTGGACTCAAACTCACACTTTTTTGAAATCACAGGCTGTTCCAACTTGCGTGAATTTCATCATGGCAACTCATAATGTGACTCAGTGTGTATGGCCCCCATGTGCCTATATGCACTCCCGACAACATCTTGGCATGCCCTTGATGTGATGGTAGATGGTGTCCTGAGGGATCTTCTCCCAGACCTGGATCAGGGCATCAGTGAGCTCCTGGACAGTCTGTGGCGCTATTTGGCGAGGTTGGATGCACCAATACATAATGTTCCTAGAGGTTCTCAATTGGATTCAGGTCTGGGTAATGGGAAGGCCAGTCAATGGCATTAGTACATTCGTCATCCAGGAACTGCCTACACAGTCTGGTCACATGAGGCTGGGCAATGACCTGCACCAGGAGGAACCCAGGGCCCACTGCACCAGCGTAAGGTCTGACGATGGGTCTGAGGATTTCATCCCGGTACCTAACAGCAGTCAGGGTCCCACTGGCTAGCAGGTGGAGGTCTGTGCAACCCTCCAAGGATATGCCTCCCCAGACCATCACTGACCCACCGCCAAACCAGTCATGCTGGATGATGTTGCAGGCATCATAACGTCCACCATGGCATCTCTAGACTCTTTCACGTCTGTCACATATGCTCAGTGTGAACCTGCTCTCATCTGTGAAGAAAACGGGGCGCCAATTGTGGACCTGCCAATTCTGGTTTTCTCTGGTGCATGCCAATCAAGATGTACAATGCTGGGCTGTGAGCACAGGTCCCACTAGTGGATGTCAGGCCCTCATTTCATGCTCATGGAGTTTGTTTCTGACAGTTTGGTCAGAAACATGCACACCAGTAGCCCGCTGGAGGTCATTTTGTAGGGCTCTGGCAGTGCTCCTCCTGTTCCTCTACGCACAAAGGAGCAGTTACCGGTCCTGCTGCTGGTTTGATGCCCTTCTACGGCCCTCTCCAACTCTCCTTGTGTAAAGGCCCGTCTCCTGGTATCTCCTGCATGCTCTTGAGACTGTACTGGGAGACACAGCATATCTTCTTGCGACGGCTCGTATGGATGTGCCATTCTGGAGTAGCTGGACTGCCTGTGCAACCTGAATGGGCTGCAGGTACCACCTCATGCTACCAGTAGTGACAAGGAGACTAGCAAAATGCTAAACTAGAGAAGAATCAGTCAAGAGGGATAAGGAGGGACCAATTGTCTGTGGCCACCACCTGCAAAACCATTCCCTTTTTGGGGGTTGTCTTGCTGTTGCCTCTCCAGTGAACCTGTTGTCACTTTCATTTTCACCAAAACAGGTGACAATGATTCACAATCACTTATGCTTCCTAACTGGACAGATTGATATCCCTGAATTTTAATTGACTTGGTGTTGTACTGTGATTATTACGTGTTCCCTTAATTTTTTTGAGCAGTGTATATTTAATAGTTGTCACAGTAGAGGAGGCAGGACACAGGCACAGAGAGGCGCAAGCCATTCCTTTTAATAATGGCTTGGAATACAACAAAAACAAAGGCGCACTACAACCGCACATAAAACAGCACACAATGATAAACAGTGGTGTGGACAAACTCAGGTAATATAGGGTCCCCAATAAGAGGCAATGATATACAGCTGCCTCTAATTGGGGAAAACTAAAAGCAACTGCGCAGAGATCCTGAGGTCCTGACTGCGCAGAGGTCCTGACTATGGCCCCCAGACCAGCACAGAGATGGTTAGGGGCATCCTCATAGCCAGGACCTGACAATAGTTGAAACAGTTGTTTTATTACTGAGGCTTGCAAAGCAGGAGTTTCCACTTTCAATCTTAAATTATTTCTTCTCATAATTATTGTCATTTAGCATGCTATTCTTCCTACAACGTTTAAGCTAGAGACGCCATACAAACGTTAAAACATTCAGTGCGTTCAGGACCAGTTTGTAGTGCATTCAGAACTCAATAATCCAGAGCCTCTCACGCCAGTTTTGCACTGCCAGGTATCCCACACACGAAATTTTTGGTAGCATTTGAAATGCCCTGTCCACTAGGCATTTCAAACACGAAATTTAGCTAAATTCAGCTAAATTTTGCCTCCCAAGAATTGTCAATGGGGTCACGTGCCTATGTGCACATGCCTGTGTACGCGGGGCAGTGTGGGATACCTGGCAGTGCCTGAGGCTAACGGTGTACCTGGTGGGTTTTATGAAAACCATCACATTTATCTTATACATCGGCATCAAACAAACACTACACTAGCTCTAAGAGGACAGGGCCCATAACAATCGCTTATAGGAAAAAGGGGCTAATTGCTCTTGCGTCTGAATGCTAACCAAGTGCCTATAAGTGCCTGACAATTTAAGGTTAGGGACAGAATGATGTTTAAGGTTGAGTATAGTGTCAGTAAATAGTTAGTTGAAAGTAAATGCTTGCAAAGAAGAAGTTAGGTTTAGAAAAAGTGTAAGGGTAAGGGTTAATGAAAGAGTTAAGGTTAGTAATAGGTTTAGGATAAGATACAGTAGATAGTTAATGACATTTTATTGATAGTGTGTAGACAGTCTGTAAAGCATCTACAGATTGACTATCCAAATAGTGTTACCTAATTACCATCTAAATACCATCTAACATTATCTTTTGAACCATTTCAACCTCTACTTCTCAACAATTTGTAGTCAGAAAAATTGTATTCACTACCACCAAGTTTAAAGCAAGTTGCAAGTTTTAAAGCAAACCCTTTTAACTTTCTTTAGTTTAACTTCAACTTTAGTTCAAATCTGTTTATGATGTTAATATTGGAAGCATATTTTTTTATTTTTCCAATTTTATTAATGTCCATATTCCCTCCATGCCCAGAAATGGCACAATTTGGAAATTCTAAATGAAAATCAGGAATTAGCAATTTCAGCTAAAGTTTACAGTACCATTAGGATAAACATGTCATGATGTCATTATTATATACTGCGTGCACAATTATTAGGCAAATCATATTCCTCAAGATTTATTTTATTGTTGAACAAACACAATGCTCTCAGTCAATCCAAAATATAATTGAACCTCAAACCTGAATGTTTAACAAAGGAAAAATGAGTTTTGATCTTTCTCTGGGGAATACATAAGTGTGCTCAATTGTTAGGCAACAATTAGTGTGCAGAATTATTAGGCAACTAAATTACAAAAATATTTTTTTTAATTACATAATTTTTTAATAATTACAAAAATAAAAAAACTAACTTGTTTATTCTAAATTTTTAGGGTAAGTGCAACAAATAAATGATACAAAATGAATATCAAATTACATTTCTGGCCTTTCAAAAATATTCACTCACCAATATAGCCACCCTTCTTTTCAATAACTGCCATGAGCCTTCCATCCATGCAGTCTGTCAGTTTCTTAATCTGTTCACGATCAATTTTCACTGAAGCAGCAACCACAGCCTCCCAAATGCTATTCAAAGAGGTGTATTGTCTTCCCTGACTCTAAATCTCATGTTTGAGAAGGGTCCACAAGTTCTCAATAGGATTTAAGTCAGGTAAGGAAGGGGGCCAGGTCATTATTCGGGCATCTTTGAAGCCCTTGCTTGATAGCCAAGCAGTGGAGTACTTAGATGCATGTGATGCATGCATTGTCCTGCATGAAGAACGTGGCCTTCTTGAATGCTGAGGACTTCTTCCTGTACCACTGCTTGAAGAAAGTATCTTCCAGAAACTGGCAGTAGGTATGGGAGTTGAGTTTCAGTCCATCTTCAACCCGAAAAGGTCCAACTACCTCATCCTTAATGATAGCAGCCCATACCAGTACCCCTCCTCCACCTTGCTGGCCATCGGACACTCAAACAAAACTTTTGAGTGTCCGGTGGTCACACCTCAATAGTTTAGCTATTTCAAGAGTGTTGCATCCGTCTGAAAAGCATTTTACAATTTATGACTTTTCAGTGTCAGTTAAATCTCTTTTTTGGCCCATTTTACCTGAGGTCATGAAGCTGCCTAATAATTATGCACACCTTGATATAAGGTGTTATTCACTGTTGCCACACCCTCCCTCATTACACAAATACATATCACCTGAATATGATTCAATCCAATGAGCATTTAAGTTTATATGGTTTGGAGTTGGAAAATGTGTATAGAAATAATAATACGATCAGAATCCTCACTTGCCTAATAATTGTGCACGCAGTGTAATGCAACAAGAACAATCAAAGTCTGTAAAGTTTTCTAAATTTGTAAAAAATTGAAGAAACAACAGCAAAATCAGCTTGGTCACAACCGTCAACTGGATAGATGGTCCTGTATCTCCTCATTAAATGTGAAATGAAACTAGAGAAAGGTCATGCCTGCATTCCTGAATAAACAATTTTGTATGCCAGCAAATTGAAATTCTGTTACTTGGTCAAAATTATACCTGTCACTTTATGATCAGGTGGAAAGAAATGAGGAAGAAAATGTCTCTGAGGTGAGAAATAATGGGGAAATGGTTTATAAATGTTGAATGTAAAACAGTTCAGTACTCATGCTTTTCCACTGGATTATTTAATGCAATTATTAAACACACAAGGACCTCCATTCAACACCAAAAAAGAGGTAAGCATATCTTATTGAAAGTGAATTATTTGTTGATTAGTTTGGTCTTTCTACTTAATTATAATTTCAGGTTTTTGTGTGGATTACACCTCTTTGACACTTCAATGTATATTATTTTATTTTACCATTATTCAACCGAGTGAGTAAATTGAGAACCATTTCTTATTTGTAGGAAGGACTGGAGAGTAATATTACAGAGAGAGATGGATAAATTAGGGTTATGTTAAAGGACTGAATAACATAGCTTATTTTTCACCTTGGCAGTGGGGGGATTATTACCAGAGACCTTTCACACTCTTGTCAGATGAGCTAACCTCTAGGCCACCTTCCCAACCCCAAATGAGTGAAGGATATTTGCATATTATCATTCTGTGCACAATGTTGGAAACACTGTCAAAATGTAAAACCATGTCGATGACGTGGTGTTCATTTAATCGTCACATAAATATATGCAAAATCAAATTGTATTTGACAAATGATTTCTAACCACAGCTGTAGATTAACAATGAAAGGCTCACATATCTTGTCCATAAATAAAGATACAAGTAAAAGCAAACATCTAAAGATAAATTAGCAACACACAAAATACAATATACAAATAGTGATATGAATAACAACAAGGAATAAATAAAAAATAATTTGAAGACCGGTTACTTGTCTATTTAAAGGGAGTACCAGTACTGGGTTGGTGTGTGGGAGTACGTGTTATTTATGCTGACATACAGACAGTATATGAAGTGGTATCAACCATGGATAGTCAGCAGCAGCCTACAATGTTTGAGTATGTATGAGTGATACAGTGACTGTATGTATGCTGCGTCAGTGCAAATGTATTATCCGAGACCATGTGTGTATGTGTTAATGGGTAAGTTTTTGTTACTGTCTGTGTTTATAGAGTAATCTGTGTGCATACAGTCAATTTATAAGGGATAGTGCAAAGAATGGAATAATAGCCGGGAAGCCATTTGATAACCATTCAGCAGGATACTTGACAGTCTTGCAGCCTGAAGGATGAAGCTATGCAGGGTCCTGTCAGTTACAGACATGAAGTACTGGTACCACACGCCATGCCTGTCAGGCGGTAGTCTAGAGAACAGTTGGTGACTTGGGTTTTTCACTATTTTAAGGGCCTTCCTCTGACACTGCCTGTTGTAGAGGTCTTGGATGACAGGGAGCTTGGTCCCGGTGATTACCGCGCCTTGAGGGCGGTGCAGTTGCCATACCAAACGGTGATGCAGCCTGTCGAGATACTCTCAATGGTGCACCTGTTTAAATTTTTCAGGATCTGAGAGCCCATGCCAAATCTTTACAGCCTCCTAAAGGGGGGGGGGCTCTGATGGCCTTTCTTCTGTCAAAGTATGTGTGGACATTATTACTTTGCTGGTAATGTGGAAAATTGAGGGATCATGAAGCTCCCTTCCCGCTCAACCTCCGCCGGGGCCATCATCTTGCTGACGTTAAGGGGAGGATTGTTTCCTGTCAACACGCATCCACGCCCCTGACACTTACTTGTTTTGGGGAATAGTTTTCAACTCACTCAAGAATTTTCTAGATACTCCATGGTATTGACTTGACTTGTTTTCCTGTTTAATTTTTAAGCGTTGTGGCATGGTGGGGTCAGAAACCATTCAGAACTTTACCAAAAACAGGTTCCCTCCCAGCCCCATTATCTGCAGCAAAAAATCCTGTAGGACGAATCAAAACCAAGGGAAGAGGCCACCTCCACTCAGGTAACCAAGGTAATAAAAGAAAAGAAAGTGCAAATTAAAGCATAAAGCTCATTAACTTAGACAAAAGGCTTCGGCAACACTTTATTTGAAGGGGTGTGCATAAGAGTGACATGACATTGTCATGATACTGTCATAGCCATGACACAGGAAGGCCCTGCAATGGGAAGGCCCCGCAATGGGTGGTGGAAACCGCCCAGCACATCACTGGTACCCAGCTCCCGGCCATCGTAGACCTCCAGCACAAGCGGTGTTTGCACAGGGTGTGCAGCATCATCAGGGACCCTTCACATCCATACCACAAACTGTTTGCCCTACTTCCATCAGGCAGGTGGTACTCTTCATTCCCGCACCAGCAGGCTCAGGAACACTTTCTTTCCATCTGCTGTAACCCTGCTGAACTCTGTGACCCATCACTAACTGTATCCACCCTTTATACTACTGGACTCTGACACTGCCTTGCAAAGTCTGAAGTTTTCAGTTGTTACAGGTACATGTCTACCTCGGGAACCTAATTGCTGCTATCCCTGCATTTCAGTTGCACATTCTACCCTACTCCTTCAATTTCATTGTACTGTACTTGTTCAATTACAATAAAGTTGAATCTAATCTAATGTTGTCGTGGTTAATGTCAAGTTGTCATAACAAAGACATTGACAGGATATTTTGTCTCAGTTATTGTCAAGTTGTCATAACAAAGACATTGGCAGGTTATGTTGTCTCAGTTAATGTCAAGTTGTCATAACAAAGACATCCCAAACAATGTCAACCTTGCATAAAAAATGACATAATCAACCGAATGACACCTAATGACAACATTCATAAACGTTCAAAATGATTCCTTCATGTGTCATGTCATGGTTATGACAGTATCATGTCACTCTTATGCACACCCCTTCAAATAAAGGGTTACCAAGGCTTCTATAAGGGGGTAAAAATGTATATAATAATACACAATAATTTATACAGTATAACACTATTTGTATATAAAATCCTATCTTTTTCAGGACAAATGTTAGGAAAAATATCAAAGTTAGCCTGCCTGTGTAAATGCAGCAATATCGTGACCTCAGGAAGGCTTAAACATTTCTTTTTGATACATCAACATGTTCTATTGTTGCATTGATTCAATGTTCTCTCAACACACATACAGCATGTGGCTCTTCAAATGCTACTGTAGCATGGATAACAAAATAACCAAATGAATAACCATCTTCTGGTTAGATGAATGGGAGAATGTTATTGTGATATTGACTGATCACTGTTGACCTTGCTTACCAATGCTCACCCAACAGACACCTAGGTACTAGCAGGGGGATATATACTCATATTAAATGTAGTTAAAAATATGGAAGGGAACTGATTCTGCAAGACTATCTAGCCAAGAATCATGATTTGTGGAGGAAATAGAAGACAATACTTGAGGAAATATTTGAGGACATTGGTGTTCTTCATTGTTACAATTAAAACCAAAGCATTTCTCAGCCACTGGCATTCATAATGATTTCTCAGTGAAAATACTTTTCACCTATAAAGTAGCTCTTTTCAGCTATCCTCCAAGACTATCAAGGGGAGGGAGTGTTTTCACTTATTTAAGCGCTGGAAGATAGTTGAGGAAAGAGATGAAAAAATACCAGATACAGTATGAAGACCTGGATTAACTACAGAGGAAAGCACTGATGCTAGCAGTGTGTTGAAGGGAGAGAATTTAGAGAGATCACAGACAGCAAGCAGCATTCAGAATGATTCGATAAATGAGTCTGCATTTATGGACTGACTTTTTTCAGAAATTACTATTTAAAAATGTTGACTGTGTTCAATCAAAAGTCCTTGGCTTTGTAGAACATGATGTGTGAAATTCACATATGAGCCTTAAAGATGCACTCCAAAGTTTTTACACAACTTCAGCCAGTGAAAGTAATGCCAAAATAAAGGCCAATTTTCTGTGCACTACATCATTCAATTGTATAATACATCACCCATTTCACATGACCTTATCGTGTCTTTTTGATCCCGGAATGTATCCTTAAGTGTCAGTGTTGCACTGTTTACAAGATTACTTTTAATTGGGGCAATATTTTGAGTGCCCAAGGCTGGTCCTGTGTGCTTCTAAGGGAGTGGACACAGGTTGACAGTAGGCATGCGCCAAATCGTGAGGATGCAGCGCTTGTTAAACTAGCAGGGTTGATGTCCTTCACAGTGACGCCCGGTAATATAGATGAACTGTTAGGCTTAGTTGCTGGGGTCATTGTCCAGTGAGAGGCAGCTTTTGAGTGGTGCAATGGTTAGGACGCTTGAGGGAGGACGGTCACGTGTTTTTAAAGCAGAGGTCCCGAGTTGGTGCCATGCCGAATCTGGAGCAGGTGGTACTCACTAAGCAAGCAGTGTAATGTCCTTTACATGCGCTTGGGGTTATTGTCTTGCTGGAACTTTCAGCCTCTTGGCAAAGGCAACCAGATTTTTAGCTAAAATATCCTGGTAAAATTTATTCCATGAATTAACAAAGGGCCCCAGGATAGTAAGTAGGAACAAAACAGCTTATTACGAACCCTGTGGCTCTAGCAGTCTAGGGTGGATGGTACAGAGACCCGTAACATAAAACTCATGCAAAATAGTGTAGTGTACAGGAATAGTGAGAACAAACGACACACACAACCAAAGCTACCGTCAAACATAAAACGTTTATCATAAACACACGGTAAAGGGGGAAGGGAAAAGGGGCTGAGCTGAACCCAAGAAATGAAATAATACAGGTGCTGGTCATTTAATTAGAATATCATCAAAAAGTTGATTTATTTCAGTAATTCCATTCAAAAAGTGAAACTTGGATATTATATTCATTCATTACACACAGACTGGTGTATTTCAAATGTTTATTTCATTTAATTGTGATGATTAAAACTGACAACTAATGAAAATCCCAAATTCAGTATCTCCGAAAATTTGAATATTACTTAAGACCAATACTAAAAAAGGATTTTTAGAAATGTTGGCCAACTGAAAAGTATGAACATGAAAAGTATGAGCATGTACAGCACTCAATACTTAGTTGGGGTTCCTTTTGCCTGAATTACTGCAGCAATGCGGCGTGGCATGGAGTCGATCAGTCTGTGGCACTGCTCAGGTGTTATGAGAGCCCAGGTTGCTCTGATAGTGGCCTT
>JACXGI010003483.1:11070-62576 GCA_016801175.1 Esox masquinongy | reverse complement strand
TGGGGATGGTGGTAGTATTGGTGGTAGTGGGGATGGTGGTAGTATTGGTGGTAGTGGGGATGGTGGTAGTAGTGGTGGTGGTGGGGATGGTGGTAGTATTGGTGGTGGTGGGGATGGTGGTAGTATTGGTGGGGGTGGGGATGGTGGTAGTATTGGTGGGGGTGGGGATGGAGGCAGTATTGGTGGTATTAGTGGTAGCAGTGGAAGCAGTAGCAGTATGTAGGAATAAAGCACACATCGTAACACTATTTAATTGACACTGCATTGTTAGTTAGGTATTCCAGCATTCCAGTCCAATCAGATGACAGTAGCAACAACATTTTTATTAATTGCATGCACAATATTCAAGACAAAAATAATGTCCTACAATATTTTATACATTTATTTAAGTATTTTGCAATCTATTTATTGACACCTTTCTTTAGTCTTTTATGTACAATGTTAATATATAGATATTGTATTTATGTATTAAATTCATTTATTCATTTCAGAATCTAATATTTCTTCCTTCATACTTTGGTTGGGACACATTGTGAGACTCAAGTCCAAGACAGAGACAGAGAGATCGAGAGACAGAGAGACACAAGTGACCATACTCAATTAAGGAAAACATTATGTCTGTGTTTATAAAGAACGTGAACAGGTAACATACAGGTGCTGGTCATAAAATTAGAATATCATCAAAAACTTGAGTTATTTCAGTAATTCCATTCAAAAAGTGAAACCTGTATAATGTATACATTCATTCCACACAGACTGATACATTTCAAGTGTTTATTCCTTTTAATTTTGATGATTATAACTGACAACTAATGAAAATCCCAAATTCAGTATCTCCGAAAATTAGAATATTACTTAAGACCAATACAAAAAAAGGATTTTTAGAAATGTTGGCCTACTGAAAAGTATGAACATGAAAAGTATGAGCATGTACAGCACTCAATACTTGAGTTGGGGCTCCTTTTGCCTGAATTACTGCAGCAATGCGGCGTGGCATGGAGTCGATCAGTCTGTGGCACTGCTCAGGTGTTATGAGAGCCCAGGTTGCTCTGATAGTGGCCTTCAGCTCTTCTGCATTGTTGGGTCTGGTGTATCGCAGCTTCCTCTTCACAATACCCCATAGATTTTCTATAGGGTTAAGGTCAGGCGAGTTTGCTGGCCAATTAAGAACAGGGATACCATGGTCCTTAAACCAGGTACTGGTAGCTTTGGCACTGTGTGCAGGTGCCAAGTCCTGTTGGAAAATGAAATCTGCATCTTGTTGGTCAGCAGCAGGAAGCATGAAGTGCTCTAAAACATCTTGGTAGATGGCTGCGTTGACCTTGGACCTCAGAAAACACAGTGGACCAACACCAGCAGATGACATGGCACCCCAAACCAACACTGACTGTGGAAACTTCACGCTGGACTTCAAGCAACGTGGATTCTGTGCCTCTCCTCTCTTCCTCCAGACTCTGGGACCTTGATTTCCAAAGGAAATGCAAAATTTACTTTCATCAGAGAACATAACTCAGCAGCAGTCCAGTCCTTTTTGTCTTTAGACCAGGCGAGACGCTTCTGACGTGGTGTCTTGTTCAAGAGTGGCTTGACACAAGGAATGCGACAGCTGAAACCCATGTCTTGCATACGCCTGTGCGTGGTGGTTCTTGAAGCACTGACTCCAGCTGCAGTCCACTCTTTGTGAATCTCCCCCACATTTTTGAATGGGTTTTGTTTCACAATCCTCTCCAGGGTGTGATTATCCCTATTGCTTGTACACTTTTTTCTACCACATCTTTTCCTTCCCTTTGCCTCTCTATTATTGTGCTTGGACACAGAGCTCTGTGAACAGCCAGCCTCTTTAGCTATGACCTTTTGTGTCTAGCCCTCCTTGTGTAAGGTGTCAATGGTCGTCTTTTGGACAGCTGTCAAGTCAGCAGTCTTCCCCGTGATTGTGTAGCCTACAGAACTAGACAGAGACCATTTAAAGGCCTTTGCAGGTGTTTTGGGTTAATTAGCTGATTAGAGTGTGGCACCAGGTGTCTTCAATATTGAACCTTTTCACAATATTCTAATTTTCTGAGATACTGAATTTGGGGTTTTCATTAGTTGTCAGTTATAATCATCAAAATTAAAAGAAATAAACACTTATATATATCAGTCTGTGTGGAATGAATGTATACATTATACAGGTTTCACTTTTTGAATGGAATTACTGAAATAAATCAACTTTTTGATGATATTCTAATTTTATGACCAGCACCTGTAAGTAATGTAGCGAATGTGAACATTTGACTGCAGTACATCACTGTGGCCAGTAGAGGGACCTTTACCTCATACTTATTGAACTCTCCTCTTAGTCTCTCCATGTTCTGGGCTGTCTGGGTGATCTGGGGAGCCAGGCTGGCAGGGTCTCCCATTTGGGGGTTCTTCTCATACACATCCTTCATCTTCCCCAGAGCCTCACTGCAGAGACGGGCAGTTTGGAGGAGGGAGAGTGAGATAAAGAGGGAGGAGGGAGAAGAAAACAAACTAGGGAGAGGGTGGAGGAGGGTAGGATTCATTCTCTGAGGAACAGCAACCCCTTGTGGAGTCCAGTACTGGGTAAACAATGAACACACAAACACCCACATACACACACCTCTGGTCCACTTCCTTCTGCAGCTCCTTGCCAATGTCGTCTAGTTTCTGTTGTAACCTCTTCCTGCGCTGCTCGGGGGGGAGATGTCCAAAGTCCTCAGACACAGTTGGCTGAGGGAATGTACAGGGAGGAACAGTTGCTTTTATACTCAACACACGTTGAATGTTCTCCATCACCATGGCATGTGGTAAAAACAGAACACACCCACTCACACCTCTAAAGGAAATGCTGGTCTATAGTTACGGTTTAACTCCAGGGACGTTTGTCAAGGAAACAACTTTAATCTCTTGCAATGACATTTCCCGTTGACACAGAAAGAATGAACATACAGACTGTTTACAGTTTCACACAGTGAGCTGTGTGAAACCCAAAACCACCACCAATTCCACCCACTAATTTCCAGAACCAATCCATTCCTTTGAACACACCCAGCCTCGTAAGACCCAGCCTTCACTACACAACCACTGGGTTGTGTAGTGAAAGGTAAACGTCACCTCATCATAATGACACCAGAAAACCGTGACACAACGGAGGTGCACAGAACCCAAAATGGTCCTCAAATGATACACATAAAATCATGTTCCCCAAGGCTAAAGACTTCAGTGCATCCACCAGGTGGCCACCTCTTCAACTCGAACACCAGACAGACATTCAGACTGGCCATGTTTTCAGCCCTCTGCTTAGCAACAAATCCTGAATTTGAATCCGGCATTTAAACTGCCATTTAAACTGCCTAGCTGCTAAACTGGAGCACGAATAGTCGTGCACTGAACTGAAGGGCGAACAGGCACAGGCTCTAGTGAGATGTTTGAGACTAAGATACTTGTCCAATTGCACTGATGGAGAAGTGATCATGTGTGGCATTCCCAGTGAAAGTGAATGGTACACCCTTTAACCCCCCCACACAGACAGACCCCCCCAGAGAAGGACTATTACCGAGACCATGATCCTCTCTGGAGTGAACCTCTGAGGGAGAAAAACAGACGGACACCTTCACAAAGATTCTGCCTTTCCACGCTGAAAGGTCAATGTCAGAAAGATCATATCAGGATTGTGTCGTTTCATCTTCGACAAATGATGGGTTGCTCAGCAACAAACCAGATGTGCTGAACAGATGGGGTTGGCATATAGCCAAAGCAATTATTGACACCGTGCATATTCCGTTTCCAAAACTTTGTAGTTGTTGGTGAGCCATCTAGTAAATATGAGTCGTATTAGCATACGTGACATCAGCCAAAACAAGACACGGTAACCACATCGAAGCGTCTTGCCACTGTTGCTAGCAATCTGACTATACAGAATCATTTCAATACAGCCATCTGTCTTTAAGATGACGTGCATCACTACAGGCAACCCATCTATAAACGGTTTCATTTAGGTATCTGCCAAATCTCTACCAAACGTATTAACACAGACCATACCCACAACTCATCTCAGATATTTAGCTGATACTGTTTAATATATAATATATAGTCTATACTACTGAAATGTGAAGTTGAAAATTAAAATGCTTTGCTATTTTGGATGATTGTTGTAGCCATCAATTTTCCCATCAACAACCAAACTACTAGTAGCAGCATAAAATGTAATTCAGGTTAAACATCTGATTCAATTCATGGTCATTACATCAATTTGGTCATTTATAAACATATACATTCTGTCGTTTCTGTATGTGCTATATTCTGCAATATCCTGCTGGGAACACCTGAAACATTTCACTTATCCACACAGTCAGGTTTGATTAGATCTCTTCAGTCATTTCCTGGAACACGAGAGAACAGGTTGATGCGTTAAAACGTTGGGCCGCCTCTGTGAACCTTGACCTTCATGACTCACCGTTCGCCTGAGGGTCCGGAAGGAGGAGATTCTGGGTTTGACTGTCTTATTGATCTCCTTCAAACAGTACGACAGAGGGTCCCGGCCGAACTTAGGGGAGTGGGGTCCGTTAGCGGGCGAGGGGGCAGGGGGAGTGGAGAATGGGGTGAGTGATGAGGGGGAGGGAGAGAGCTGGGGTCAGGGCAGACAGGCGGACACCACGGGAGGGTGGCGGAGAGCAGGGAATATGGTGGCATGGAGGGAGAGAGGAAGGGGGGGACAAAAACAAAAAAACAACATGACAAGGGGAAGAAAGACACGGTCAACACCTTAAGCACACCACACAGAAAAAGGGAGAAACACTGCTGCAATAACCTGCGCAGACACCCAGAGTCCCAGGACCCTTCAAACAGCACCGCTAGCAGGCGCACCAGCCACAATGAAGGACAGAGCGGGCTTACGTGAGGAACACGACGGACCGATTGGAGCAGACCAACAGGGTTACCATTGGTCAACCTCGATCTGTGAATGGCTTCTTTAGGCGCTTTGTATAAATCAGTCAATCATAAGCAGATGTGAAGCTGTAACGCGTAACGAGGACCTGTTCTAACATATCAGTGGCTCTACACACTGGTTAGTACCACGGTTGCCGGTCTTACCTACACAGGTTGTTTAAAAACGGCAGTAGAACCAGGTCATGTAGGCAATATCAAACGCAGGCCAGACCAGATACAGACGGACTAAATGTCGTAGATAGAACAGCGTACGGGGCTGGATTTAGAAGTACGTGCTGGAGAGAAGGGAGTAAAGGGGGAGGTCTATGCTGGTGGGAACTACTGAAGACTAACATGATGATGCAACCTCATGATTACGTGAGGAGAAGAGGGGGAGACATGGAAAACACTGTAGGCTGGTTTTTCAGACAAGTTAACCGTAGCCTGGCCTTGGACTAAAAGGAACTTAAACAAGGAGCTGTTTGAATCAGTGTTGTGCAGTGGAGAGGGCATACTGGCAAATTACATACAAAGCTCTTTCTCTAGGCCAATATGAACAGATAATTATAGAGCAACCTCCTTGAGGAAAACAGGAGCGATGACACAGAGCGGCAAACCACAGGCAGGACGTGAGATAGCTAGGGTGGATTACAGAAAACGGACTGAACAGCAAACCCGGGTTCAAATACAAATATCAGAATTTATTTTAATGTTTTATTTGAAAAGACAATCCATTACTTAATTGTATTGGAAATACACCCAGAAAATATTTTAAACTGAAATACATTGACCTAAATAGACAGCAATGCATTCATCTTACCCCAGGCACCACAGCTAGCGCATTAACAGCTGGGTACCACTGTGATTCAAAACGAAACTTGAAAGAGGTATGGTTAAAATGGAGGGAGGAGAGAGAACAGCCATCGACAGTTTTATTAGATGGGACTTAGAAAACATATTGAAAATTGGCAATGAGACTGCCATGCAATTAATTCAGGTTTTCGAAATGGTAACTGATTTTTAGGTGAGACCCCATTGTCAAATACATACATTAGAGTATATGAATCCAGGTCTACTGAGGACAGCAGTCAGCAGGGAAGCCATTCAGAAATGCAGACAGAGGAAAGTGATGGAGGTTGCAAGAGAAAGAGAGACAGGCACGTAGAAAGACAGACAGACAAGGGACAAGCAGAGGGTCATTGAGAAAGAGAGACAGGCACGTAGACAGACAGACAGGGGAGCAGCAGTGGGTGTGTAGGGACTGTGGTTGATGAAGCTAAGCTAGGTGTTCATTTGCTTCACTCATGATCCCTGACTATTCATTTGAGTCTCGCTCAGCAGGCGTTTCTGAGGGAGATCCAACATCCACCTACAGGCCTACAAATGATGGTCCAACGTCATCCGTTTTATCCAATGATGGTGTAACCAGAACAGTGTCGAAACACTGGACATTTCTCCAAACATCAGTGGATGATTTCACCTTGAACTAGTCATCCGTCCCTGCCCTAGTATCATCCCTGATGGTCGATGGCGTTTCACCTTGCAGTGGTTCTCAACCTTTTTTGGGCCAGAGCCCCCCTATCCATTATCCAGGTCCCTTACCGCCCCCCATCAAATAAGATGACGGCTAATTGCCCTGAATATTAATGATTATTGTTATTGTTATTATTATTATTATTATTGTTATTATTATTATTATTATTATTATTATAAATTGTTGTTACTATTTTTATCATCAAAAATCATCAAAAAAAAAGCACATAATTGAATGACAGACAACAGATTTATTAGTTTCCCAGGGAAACAAACAGCAGCCAATCAGAAACAGCTAGCAATTGAATATAAAGAAATCTTAATTAAACAACAGCCAATCAGAAATGCCAAACAATAATCATTCTTATGAATTCTTCCAATGGAAAACAAGCTGGCACTTATCAGGGGGTAAAAGCAGAAGGATTAACTTTCAAAATAAATAAGTTAAAAACCTTTGAAAGTTAGTGAGGGCCCTGCAGTCATGTCAACAAAGCCACTTGTATTGGATAGTGTTTTAATGTGCGTCTGGATGCTGGACGCTAAGGTGCTTTCAGGGGAATTCAGACAGCGGAATATCCCTTTTGCAAATGTCTAACCACTGCGATAACAAGGCGTTCACGGTGTATCAGAGAAATTAACGCTTTTAAGAGAAAATAATTCATGTAGGTAAAATGTTATAGATGACACTCTGACGTCCCGTGAAGGCAGCACGGAGCTGCGCGCCACAAGAAACTGAAGAGAAGAGTTACGATACACCATCTTGTCCAGACGCAGTGGCGTAAACTGGCAGGTTTTAATGTTGCAGACCACAGTTTTTTACAATAATTGAAACTTTAAACTCGTATTGTTTTGAGTCTTCGGTGTAAACTCGCCTTAAAACAAACGACCCCCTAAGGGCACCTCAACGCCCCCCTTTCCGAAATATTCCTTCAAGCGCCCCCCCCCGTCGTCCTCTGAACACCCCCTGGGGGGCGGTACCGCCCCCGTTGAGAGACACTGACCCAAGGTGTCACTGTGGTGGTGTGACTGCTAATGTTATGTTCTGGATGAGCACAATAGCGGCCGTGTGTGTGGGATGCCCATAGCTGAAAATCCTATGTGTTTGTGCATGTCTGTGCTGATGAAAGCACAAGCCCAGCAGAATGTTGCCAGCCAGTAGAGTTGACCTTATTGGAAACCACGGTCAGTCAAACACTGTAGAGGGAGAGAGAGGGAGAGAGACAAACAGAGAGGGAGAGAGACAGAGAGAGAGAGGGAGAGAGACAGAGAGACAGAGACAGAGAGAGAGAGAGAGAGAGAGACAGAGAGAGAGAGAGACAGAGAGAGAGAGAGAGAGCGGGCGGAAGGAGAGGGCTCATTCACAGCCAGGCCAGGAACACAGCCATGCAAAGACCTGTTGGAGGAAGGGGTGCGTGTGAACATGTCTAGGGTTGGGCCGTGCTTCTTCACCGTTGTTTATGGTTGATGATTGACAGTCAATGCCGAAGGTGATGACATCACCATACCACAAACGAGTTTTAGCATATTTGTACTTGACTCGAGCCGCAGGAGTCTGACAGCGCTCCACAGTTTAGCACAATGAGTGCAAAGCAGGGCAACACGCCAAATGGCCTATTCCCTGATCGCAAGAGCCAACATATTCAACACATATGTGGTAGCAAAACAGCAAACATATTACAAGGGAACAGTGTAGAGTGAGCGGAGGACACCAAATATCACATGAGCCTAATTTGTTTTTCCCGTCTATCTACAACGCCAGATGATCTTGGATAATTGCATCTCCACAGGGCATGTCGACTGTAAGGCTTAATGTTTGGATTGTCAAGATTACCATCTGGAGATGCTCTACAGATATTCATACAGTGAACAGACTTTCAAACAACAAAGTAAATGCATGCTATGGTTAAGGTTAGGTTTACAATAAGTGTTAGGTAAAGGGTTAACTTTGGGAATAGGATGAGGTTAAAGGTTAGGGTTAGTGGTAGTAAAGAGTTAATTGAAAGCAAATGCTTGCTAAGGTTAGGATAAGGTTAGGGAAACAAGTGTTAGGGTAAGGGTTAAGGAAACACTTAGAACAAGTGTTAGGGTAAGGGTTAGGGGAAGGATGTGGTTCAATATTACTTTTAGTAGATAGTTAATTGAAATGTTATTGATAGTCAGCAGGTGGTCTGTACAGCATCTACAGATGGACTATACAAATAATAAAGTAACGCCTAATAAAACAAAAATAATTGCAAAAAATCAATTAGGATGCCAAAAGAAACCCAGACATTTCTGTTTTACTTGATTGAAATTTTTACAAAAATTGTCTGAACTGAAGTGGAAATTCCTCCATGCAAACCAGAAAGCCAAACGTCAATAACAGATTGCAGTAAATGTTACTTCCACAAATTAATAACTAATGTATCTAATATTGTCCAAGTGTGAATTCATGTCCATGCAATGTGCAATGGGGATAAAATCCCACAAGCAGCACTTTCTGTAAGCAGGAACAAAATCTAATTATAATGTCAGAGCAAAATAATCAACTTTATTTTGAATCGTGCACTTACAAATTGTCCATCTACATGAAATGCATCAACCAATAGATTATACGTATAGGATGTTTTTCATAACATATAATAAGTTGGGCTACAACTGTGAAGACGCCCTAAAAGTCAGTTTAAGGACACACTTTCTCAGACACGTTGATTTAAATGTCGACATGGTGCGTCATGAGTGCTCACCATCAACATACCACTCCCAATGACACAGCATTGGAATAAAATCACAGACAGAGATAATCTACTCATCAGATTGGTCACACCCTAAAGGCAAAACTGTCCAAAAGTAGAGTAATGGAGAAAGAGTGTGCTTACCCTGTTGATCAAGCAGAAATAACAAAACAACTGATAACTGCATCATCTATCGACAATGTTTGAACAGGTCGATTAGACAACGTGTCATTCCAGACATTGCCCAAACCTGGTGTGTTTTGTCTGCTGATGTGTGTGGGTGTCAGTGTCTGGGTTTGTTCATGGCTCCAGGACCGTCATGGCCCCCAGACAGGCACCCTCGCCCTGATTCCTCAGCACTGACCCAGACTGCTCATGACTGACCTAACATCAACCTCAAAGCATAAATCATTTCATTCACTAATTAATCCACTCTTCAGGATCATGTCTATTCGTAATGCAAACATTTACTCAGCTAGTCCAATCTGATTCAGACTGGGAGTGGAAGGAATCATGGGCCTAAACTTGCTATTTTTAAGTTGTGTGTCTTTATGAGGAGGTGGTGGTAATAGCAGCCTACCTTACTCTTCTTGGCGAACAACCAGAATGGCTTGCTCTTGTTCTTGCCCAGCAGCTCCAGGGGGCCTTTGGGAGTACTGAGGGTACCCAGGCTGCTGTCTGACGAGGCCCGGTTGATGCCCTGACTGTAGTCCTCAAAGTCCAAGTCACCAGGACGCTCAAAGCCTGACTTGTGCTGCTCTATAAGAGCTATGGAGTCCTGCAGAGACAGCAGTTCCATTAGAATTATATGGCAGGGAAACAGACAAACAATAACAAAGGCTGTCTTGTGCAAAAGATAAAAGGATGGCTAATCAGTCCAAACATCTGCATTAAACACCAGAAGTCTTCACTACACCCGATACAATTACAGCCGCTCCCTTTGTCCGATGCCAAAGGAAAACTGATTACTTCCGCTGACAAATCCGATACAAACCAATCACAGATATTGAAGTAGTACTCGGACTTGATCAAACACATTCTCATCAAAGCGTTCTTATCAAAAGCAAACAGTTTGCAGAGATGGCAAGTTGCCAGTGTGAGGCCTTCATTGGAGAGTAAACTATTCTAGTAGTATTCTGGTAGTTCCTAAACCAGCTTCCTGATATCAATGCTAATGTGTTTTAGCGATCCTGGTTATTTTTGCAGTTGGGTACCAGCTCAAATGCTATGTTGGTGGATGACAACTGGGTCTGTGTTCTGCTGTATCTCTGCACAGTGCCGCCCCTGTGTCTGACTGATATACTCACATTCCTCTCGTTGACATTAGCGCCGGCTTTAGTGATGCCCTCCAGACACTTCCCAATGATGGGCGTCACCTGCTTCTCGGTGTCTGAGAACAAGACATATCCCTGGGCCAGCTTCTTCGCCCGTCTCTCATCCATGTCCTGGAGCTTCTACAGGTAGAGGAGACACACGGATCAGGGGGCTTCACTCGCTGATCTGACCCAAGGCAGTTCCAGACATATCCAGCATGCGGACGGTGTTTTAGGAGCTCGTGGAAAGGTGGAGTGTCGGCTAAGGGCTGAGGTCAGGAGGGGGCGGGCCTTACGTTAAAGATGAGGGGCATGTCGCTGAAGTAGAACTGGCTCTGCTCCTTGTTGTATTTCTGCAGCTGGGCGGCGTAGTCGTTCTTACACTCATCCGCTATGTGAGCCCTCATGTGAGCCTGCTGTTTGGCCTGGCCACAGGTAACAACAACACACGTGACACACACACACGTGACACACACACACGTGACACACACATTTACACTGGGGTGAACAAGGACCAGTAGGAGAGCTGGGTCATGTTCAGGAGGGCACACTGCACATCTTGTACAACTGTATTTGTGTTTCCGTCTATTAGCTTGTACACTAACCAAACCATTTAATTTCAATTTCTTTCCGTTTTGTGCCCACTGAGAGCAACACTAGCGTGTGTGAGAGGACGTTGTGTTAGTATTCTACTACCTTCTCGACATCAGCCTTCGTGGCGTTGATGTCCTGGTCGGTTTTCTCGGCATACTGAGCAGATTTCTCTGCTTCCCGCCACTCCCTCTCGAAACGTTTTTTACTCTAAACAGAGACAGAGGGAAAGAGACAGAGAGTGCGAAAGAAACACGTCCACGACGATGAATTTTGAACGGAATAGAAAAGACTAAACATTGTGTGCAGGAGTGGCCTCTAATTCCCCCATGGGTTGTGAAGGCTTGCCATAGAGACACAGCACCTGCCTCCCCTGAATGGGGGTAGAACGTCCGTGTTTTAAGCAAATGGTGGTGACCCATGCTGGGACACGCACTGGGCTGGAGAACTGCTGGTTGCTATGGTAACCATGCTTTAAAAAAAGCTTCTCATCTCTTTCTACTGTACATATTACAAATGCAGTGGCCACAAGCACGTGTACAGCGAACGTTTCTTTCCCTGATGTTACAATGACAACCGTTGCATTCAACAATAACCCATGCACAACAAGGGATCTATAGACAGAGGAGACAACAAAAGATTGTCCTTTGACTGAACAGGTAAATTGTTCAGTGACAAGCAAACCACAGTAAGGGGAGGGGATGTTTAACTATCTAACAACATCGGGGATGTACTCTTTAAAAGACCAAGGATTTGGCAGAGGGCCTGAGCTGCAAATAAACTCACGCTGTCCAGCTGCTTATAGATGCTCTCCAAACTCTGCTGGGCTTTCTTGGCCTCTGAAAGATGCTGCACACAGACAGAACAGAGCGAGGACATATGAGACGGTGACGCCATGACAGTCCCTACTGTACTTAAGCTGGGTTTGGGCACTGGCAACAGAATAAACCAGCGTCACCACAAACCACTGAACAAAGCACATAGCAAGAATAGTAGTCAGTATGTCTGTCTGTGGGTCATGTCTTCTGAGAGATGCCATACTATTCCCCTGTGTGGTCTTCATTCCATTTGGGCTGGGCCAACACATTCCTGTCCTCTCAGAGGACGACTACACTACTGTGACCACTCCCTCAGACAACAACCTCACAGGACAACTTCCTGTCTCTTCTGACACACCCCCTTTATCTTAGCTCTGTCTTTCTCTTCATCCCTCCCTCCTCCTAGAGCTCTTATTTTCTCCTCACTATAATGTTGAGGCGAACCACTCCATCCACCCTCTCCCCCTAGTCTCTCACGGTCTTGCGCTCCATCTTGAGCTCCTGCAGGTACTTTGTGAGCTCAATGCAGATGTTCATCATCATGTTCTCAGCGATCAGCTCCCTCTGTCCTGCGTAGTCATTCATCTCATTCAGGATGTCTAGGAAGGCCTGGTGGTTGGAGAACCTTTTGGAGAAGGACAGAAGGGGGGACCAGGTGGGGGTGGAATGATACAGAGGTCAGAGCTGTGATGGGCCTAATTAAGAAGTATGCAGTAGGACCGGGAATTGCCAGGAGTAGCACAGTATTATCACACTACTGAGGTGCTGATCTGATCCTCATGATTTTCAAAGTGTCAGGGAGTCGACACTTGAATTTATTGCAGTTAGACGTTCCAAAAAACGTTCCTTGCCATAAAGTGCCCAGCAGAGAGACATGAGTAAGACCGTCACGGAAATAAAAGTGCTGAAGCCAAATGTAATCCATATTTAAAAAAGATGAACAAAAGATGAACAAAGAACACATTTGGAAAGAAAATTACATGACTTTTGGTGCAGATACAGCAAACTGGCAACAAAAAAAAAAAGTGATGTTGGCCAAACAGGTTTAGGACTTCCTTATTCAAGTTTCCCTCTCAGTGATTGGGTGGTGACAGTTATTTGCATTTTTATGCAGGTGCAGCGGTCAACCTCTACAGCCATCTACCTCTACAGCCACAGTGCTATAGACAGGAGTCAGTGTGCCAGCATGCAACGGCGCATGTACTGTTGGTGTAAGATTTTAGTCAGGCTGTGTCTTCCTCCTCCATCAGAAACACACACATTTCAATGATGTATTTGCATTTTGGTGATCCTCTTACCCAAAGGCTAGCGCAATCACCTTTAAAAAAAAATGCTTGACGGGACACCTATCAGCAAAATCAGGCTTAGAGGAAAATCACATTTTTGAAGTTGCTGTTTTAAATTAAGCATTTCGGAGGTTTCCTGAAACAGGCGGGGACTGCTGTCCTAGCTTTAAGGGGACGTTGGCTCCACCACTGGGGGGCCAGGACAGAGAACAGCATGGACAGGCTGACGGGGACTTTACTGTAGAGGTGGAGCGGCTAAGAGACCGGAGGTGCCAGAACAGATTCATGTCATTGGGCTGACACACCAAGTGACTGCCTAACACACCACATGCCATACATTCAGCACCTAGAGTAAGTCAAACAACATGAAGATGATAACCCGAGGGCCAGACTGGATAGTCTGCCGGAACACCACGGTAAGTGCCACGGCAACGTCGGTGACCCGTCAGGACACCCATCCGAAGGAGGAACCCCACGCAAGGCAATGTCCCCTTCATTGCCCTGATTCAAGGGCCCTCCGACAAACACTTCCAGTAGCATCTGTTCTCCCACCCCAGGACGGATCGGTACAACCAGCAGCGGGATCCAGGACACGAAAAAGCTCACCTGCATTCCTGTTCCTCTCTACTGCCCCGTTTAGGATGGTATTTCTTTGTTAGATTTCTGTTAAAATTAGGAGAGGGGGAGAGATGTATATCAGTATACTGGAAGTTTATGCTTTGGACTAATTCTTACATAATGGTGCTAAATTATAACACTAACAGTGTGACGTTTACCTAAATTGATTAAATAAATAATAGAATAACTAAATCAGTTAATTTACATTTTTTGAATAGTTCAATTTGGAAAAACCAACCCACTCCTCTTAAAACATCTTGTGGTAGTCATGGCAGCACCAGTCCAATAACAACTGATCTTTGCATTAAATAAAAGCCAAAGCCAAAACTACAGTAAAGAAGGTCCATTTAAAAATAACTCCACTTCTACTCTTCCCCTTTTCATTCTCTCTCTCCCTGACCACATCCTGGCTGTCATGTGCCAGTCTGCTCCCACTTCCTCTCCTCGCTCCCAGAGCTCAACAGCAGATATGGACCTCCCTGCTCAGAGCAGAGTGGAATGAAGAGTACAGGCAGAGGGAGCAAGGCAGGCCAGCTCAGGCTTGAGAATGAGGGCAGTGTTTCTGTGACTGTCAGTGGTGGGGCAATGTCAGCAGGAAGAGGCAAGTTCAAATCTGCCCCAAACAAGTCACAGGACACCACATACCTTCAAAAAACAGCGTTGGAGTGCACACACACACACACTTTAATTTTATGCAGTGAATGGGGAACCATGTGAGGAATGAGGCCTACCTCAGTTGCTTGGCATAGTTCTGCTCTATCTCTGTCCTCTCCTTAACAAACTTCACATACTTCTCCACCAGTTCCAATCCGGACTGAGTGTGCTTGTCGATGACATCATATTGGTCCTGGAGAGGGACAGAGAGTGAGAGATACGAACCTTATCAAAACCAAGGACAAGCAGCAGGCTAGTGGATTATAATGCAAGTGAATGATGTTGGAAAATTACTATAGTGTTTACTTTTTTAGTAGTTATTTAAAGGGTTTGATTCATGTTGGAAGTGACTGTCTTAAAACAATTGAATGTGATCGGGTAGTTGAAAAAGCATCATAAACTGTGCATTAAAAAATGCTAAAATGTTTGTGCCTTTTTAAACGGCTTTTACCCAAGCCTTCTAAAAGAGGAAAAAGAACATACATTGCCATTAACTAGCACGAACACAATGGCTGATCAAGAAGACATGCTCCAACCAGATTGTCACGTGTCAATGTGAGCAGCTTGAATACGTCGCTAAAGCCTGATGAGACCAGGAAATCCCAGTTAACAAAGCCTCTCTGCTCCCTATGAGACACTTTCCATCGTCATTTGCATTATCCACAGGGCTTCCCAGGTACTTGTCAGCAAGCGGCCCAGTTAGGGCTCAAACCTAACCTGTGGGGATCAGCATGGGGCTACGGAAGAACACTTTTGCCCGCTTCGCCACCTGGGAGGCACTCATCGGTTGACGTTGAAGTTTTATGTAATCTAAAGAATGTTGGATATACTGTAAGTGGCATTCTGAAGCAGCCTTTTCTCGAAAAACTGATGGTACTGAATCTCAAGTCACCAGATCTATCCACATGCCTAAAAATTCCAACAATGCCATACATATGCACAACCCTTGACCCTTGGCTGTGTGGGAGTTTCCTTGTGGCACTAAATCATAGCGTCAACTGGAGCTAAAGACGACAAAGCCAGGGCATAGGAGTTTTAAAGTCGGGGGACAGGGACATATTTTTTCACAAAGTGTTGATATTATTCAGGGGACTAATTCACCTGTTTCTAACACTAGGGTGTCCCTCCCGTCCTTAGCACTGACAGAGAGAAGGACTCAGGGCCAAGAGGACCCTTTCAACAACAGGAACAACAAATTAGATATCAATATGAACTGAACCACAAAATGCAACAAATCATTATTTGGTTCTCTTCCTACTTAATTGGCAAACAGGAAAAAAGTGCATTAGGCTTCCACACTAATTATCAACCACAATTCGCACACTTTTCTGTGGTGAAGAGTCTTCTCATGTTAGCATACTCGCTGGCCATTAGAACTGACTTCAGAATTGAGAGCACGAACATAATAGTAAGTTACCACAAGTTGTAATAAACAATTATTTGTTTACTGTACTTACTACTTTCTGTTCTTTTCCCTCCCAACCAAATGAACTTTCTGTACTACCCATCGGCCAGTGAAGGTTCAAATGAAAAAGTTTCAGTATGCTGAAACATATGACAAATTTGACTGCAGTCGATTGTTGTTCAACTGCATTGTTTTGACTCCTTGCCAGTCAGACCAAATATTGATGTTCTGCATACTATCTGACAGTTAGCTTTATGGCTTGAAGATCAAGCTTAGAACAAACACATCAAACGAACACATCCATCCATGTTGGCCCTACCTCAACCAGCAGCTGGTTTCTTCAATCTCAGCCTACAGATTAACAGAGTAAAGCATCACTCCTGGAGAGCAAGGAAGCAATCTGGCTCCATGACCATGGAGAATGTTTCCTTCCTTAGTCACAGCCTTTCAGGAACGTTATAAAGAGGCCCGTTTGCCATGTTCCATTTTTTTTTACAGTCCTGGATTGCGGAACACAGAGCCTGTACTCACTCAGTCACACTAGCTGCCAGGACTAACGCCCGATGCAACGATCACACACTAAACACTAGGTTCTTAAAATAGCTGCTGGATTAAAAGCAAGGAAAGCAGGAGACAGATGCCACAACACCCGCAGCAATGTTGGCCTCAAAGGTTATTTATCAAACGCAATTACAACCAATTAGGCAAAGTCTGGACATTGTGGAGAGAGAATAAGCTAAAGCTGTCTAGATTCAATAAGACCAACATACTTATAATGTGAAATGCTATTTATGTCTGTGTGAAATCGTTCTCATATAATAATTATAACTAAACAAAACCAGATGGGGGTCCAAAATACTACTAGGAAATAATGCTGTTCGCACGTTTCTAGAGAAAAGGTGAAATATCCATGTACAAGAGCATGGACTAGATGTATGCAAGAGCATGGACTAGATGTATACAAGAGCATGGACTGGACGTTCTTAGCTCATTAAATTAGGGCAAAACTAATTAGGTTGCTGACGTTCCATGCAGCACAGCACTGATGATGGAAAGGGGACAGAACCTACAGGGGGAAGAAAAACACAAGCCCAGGGGGAACATGGGTAATGAGGTCAGAACCGCCAGTCTGACTTGCCTCTCGGTAACGCTACATTTATATACTGCGAGTCTGTCTGCCTACCAATAGCCCAGGTGTCAGACAGTGTATCAGCATTGAGGGGTAGTGTGTTCTGCTAGTGAAAAGACTGCTTGTTTCTCAGTTGGTCTTGTCCATTGTGTCGCCTACCACCTACCACTAACTCACTCTAGCACATTTGAACGGGGGAGTTTATAACAATCAGTGACAGTTAGAGGATGAAATTAATTATGTAGCCAACGCATATAAAACATGCGAGATCAATGATTGAGAGTAAAGAAAGAGGGCTACACCAAGGACCTGAACTTACATCTGTGGGCAAAATCATAAAATTTTTCATTGAGTCTCACAGAACGTACAAACTAAACCAAAAGAAAACTTGATTTGTCAATAGTACCCCTACAGGGGACACTTTTTATGCTGCTATAGTGTTGCGCCAGGGGACTACAGAGTCTAACAGTACCGCCTCAGTCACAATTGTCTAGGTTGCATTAGCTTATGTGACGCGGAGACCAGAGTCAGTCTCATTTATATGCTGAAGCTACCTTTTGGATTCAAGGAATGTTCACTCATTTTTCCGGTGTCCTGTTTAACCTCAGGAGGACATGAGTCCTTGGACCACGGCTCAGGACTAACTGGCCTGATGACTCAGCATGTCCAAAGTCCTCCTGGTTGGGTTGCAAATGTTGTTGCGGGCTGATGACTCCTGCTGTTACTGCCCATAGCCCACCTGGTCAGCCCTGTCTGTGCCCACCTGGTCAGCCCTGTCCGTGTCCACCTGGTCAGCCCTGCCCATAGCCCACCCGGTCAGCCCTGCCCATAGCCCACCTGATCAGCCCTGCCTATAGACCACCTGGTCAGCCCTGCCCATAGCCCACCTGGTCAGCCCTGCCCATAGCCCACCTGGTCAGCCCTGCCCATAGCCCACCTGGTCAGCCCTGTCCTTGTCCACCTGCTTGTGCAACTGATCTGGATTCTGAAGACAGCCTTTGTTTGTTCCAGAGTTTCAACCCTACTAGGAAGTTTTTCCTAACCACTGTGGATCAGTTCTTATTGCTATCTCTTTTGGGGTTTCAGGCTAGGTATCTGTAAAAGAACTTTCTGACAAGTGCTGATGTAAAAATGTATTTATAAAATTCAATTGATTGTATAGTGTACCCCAAAACATGCACTTAGTCATGTTTGAGAAATTAAGCTAGAAAAGAAATGCTTTGCTTCTCAATTGGGATTTTGTCAGCCCCTTTACAAATGTCCTACATGGCTTGTGATCTTGGAGGGAAACATGAGATGTATATGATCCTGAGAGTCATACAGGAGATAGTTTTTAGGCTAAGTCCTAGGTTAAAACGTCAATTGCCATTTCAAAGCTGAAGACAAAAACAATAGTTCTTAAAATCTTGTCATTTAAACTAATTTTATTAGAGGAAAGAATATATACATATTATGTATGTTTCTCCATCAGAAAGTCAAATCATAAATATTTCAAGATCAAAATACACCGGTCAGCAGAATGTATAATACCTTAAGATTGAATAATTACAGGGAGGCCCATCCTGAATTATATAAAAGGCCAGGCACCAGCCCATGGCATGTTATTTGTTGACTTAATTGTCCAGAGGCATACAGTACCCTACATCCCACTGCTGGCTCAGCAGGGTCAGGCTTTGTCAGGTCCTGGATGGGAGACCAGCTGCTGCTAGATATGGTGTAGGAAGCCCTTTCCAATGGGCCGTTAAACAGGCATCCTAACGTTTGTCTCTAAAAACCCTGTGACACTAATAAGAGTAAGGTGACAAATCCTGGCGTCCTGGTAGAATTCCCAATATTGCCCAATTTCCATCATAAACACAGAGTTGGCATACTTTCCCGTCGCCTCGTAACAGGTGTGTGGTAAGCGTTGCGGAACCAAAATTGTTTGCTGTGCATCACCCCGTTGGGTGCGACACATTGGTAATGGAAGAGGTGGACTTTCTCCCAAATTTGCACAAGGTTAGGCCAAATCACAAATGTTAATGGCATCCCACCCAGATAGAAAACGATCAGTGACAACATATTTGCCTTTGGATGAACCCGATGTCATTATTATGTTTTCGTATAAACGTCCATGCATTGACAGTACACTGTCTTCTTTTAACCTGGCAACTGCCAAATCCACCAGCATCGCGCATTGCAATGAAGGGGGCCACAGGGTGCAGTTGTTTTTCCATGTATTGCCCGTATTTGGTGTGTTAAAGTCTAGGCCTGTAATGACTGTTAATAACAATTCATTGTATTTATGTCACCTTTTTACCAACCTGAGGTACTCTAAAATACTTTTTGTAGAAAGGAAGAGAAGTTATTTGCTGTTTAGCATGTGCAATTTAGATCAATTTGTAAACTATTTTTCAGTTTGACATTACGGACTTTGTTTGGAAAACACACCTAATTAAATCCATTTTTGATTTCATGCTGGAAACTGAAACAAAATGTGAAAAAGTGAGAGGGGGATTAATACTTATGAACCACCATAACACCCTCCATCAGCCAAATGTGGGTAGGTTTTGGCACTGGCAGGTAGAATGTTTATTTTCTGAGCCACTTTAATGGGTTGACAGAAAGTTCACTTTACAGTGCAAGTGTTTCAATTTTTGGAGGGGATATAAAAATTCTCTGAACTCAAGTATATAATAGCACAAGAAAAATCAACCATTAATGTTTTCCAGCGTTTAGTTTAATAGTTGTACTACACCGATCAGCCATCACATTATGACCACTGACAGGTGAAATAGGCAAACGTAAGGATTTGAGCGACTTTGACAAGAGCCAAATTGTGATGACTAGACGACTGGGTCAGAGCATTTCCAAAACTGCAGCCCTTGTGGGATGTTCCCGGTCTGCAGTGGTCAGTACCTATCAAAAGTGGTCCAAGGAAGAATAAGCAGTGAACCAGTGCTAGGATCATGGGTAGCCAAGACTCAGTGATGCACATGGGGAGTGAAGGCTGGCCTGTGTGGTCCAATCCAACAGACGAGCTACTGTAGCTCAAATTGCTGAAAAAGTTAATGCTGGTACTGATAGAAAAGTGTCAGAACACACAGTGCATCACAGTTTGCGGCCTATGGGGCTGCGTAGCCGCAGACCAGTCACGGTGCCCATGCTGACCCCAGTACTGCCGAAAGCGCCTACAATGGGCACGTGAGCATCAAAACTGGACCACGGAGCAATGGAAGAAGGTGGTCTGCATGATGAATCACATTTTCTTTTACATCACATGGATTGGCCGGATGTGTGTGCGTCGCTTACCCGGAGAACACATGGCACCAGGATGCACTATGGGAAGGAGGCAAGCCGGCGGAGGCGTGTGATGCTTAGGGCAATGTTCTGCTGGGAAACCTAGGGTCCAGCCCTTCATGTGTGTTACTTTGACACGTACCATCTACCTAAGCATTGTCGCAGACCATGTGCACCCTTTCATGGCAACACTATTCCCTGATGGCATTGGCCTCTTTCAGCAGTATAATGCGCCCTGCCACTAAGCAAAAATGGTTCAGGAATGGTTTGAGGAACACAACAACATGTTCAAGGTGTTGACTTGGCCTCCAAATTCCCCAGATCTCAATCCAATCGAGCATCTGTGGGATGTGCTGGACAAACAAGTCCTATCCATGGAGGCCCCAGCTCGCGACTTACAGGACTTAAAGTATCTGCTGCTAATGTCTTGTTGCCAGATACCACAGCACACCTTCAGAGGTCTAGTGGAGTCCATGCCTCAACAGGTCGGGGCTGTTTTTGCGGCAAAAGGGAGACCTAGGGAGACAATATTAGGCATGTGGTCATAATGTTATGGCTAATCTGTGTACACTGCCCAAAAAAAATTAATCATCACAGTATAACACAAAGTCAATTAAACTTCAGGGATATCAATCTGTCCAGTTAGGAAGCATAAGCGATTGTGGATCAATGTCACCTGTTTTGCTGCAAATGAAAGTTACAACAGGTGCACTGGAGAGGCAACAGCAAGACAACCCCCAAAAAGGGAATGGTTTTGCAGGTGGTGGCCACAGACAATTGCTCTCTCATTATCCTTCCTGACTCATTCTTCTCTAGTTTTGCTAGTGTCCTTGTCACTACTGGTAGCAAGAGGCGGTACCTGCTGCCCATTCAGGTTGCACAGGCAGTCCAGCTCCATCAGGATGGCACATCCATACGTGACATTGCAAGGTTTACTGTGCCTCCCAGTACAGTCTCAAGAGAATGGAGGAGATTCCAGGAGATGGGTCGTTACGAGGAGAGCTGGACAGGGCCGTAGAAGAGCAACAACCCAGCAGCAGGACCGGTATCTGCCCCTTTGTGCGAGGAGGAACAGAGGAGCACTGCCAGAGCCCTACAAAATGACCTCAAGCAGGCTACTGGTGTGCATGTTTCTGACATGACTGTCAGAAACAGACTCCATGAGGGTGGCATGAGGGCCCGACGTCCTCTAGTGGGACTTCTAGTGCAGCTCGATTGGCATGTCAGGGAACACCAGAAGAGGCAGGTCCACCATTGGCGCCCTGTTCTCTTCACAGATGAGAGCAGGTTCACACTGAGCATGTGACAGATGTGAAAGAGTCTGGAGACGCCATGGTGAACGTTATGATGCCTGCAACATCATCCTGCATGACTGGTTTGGCGGTGTGTCAGTGATGGTCTGGGGAGGTATATCGTTGGAGGGTCGCACAGACCTCTGAATGCTAGCCAACGATACCCTAGCTGCAGTTAGGTGTCGGGATGAAATCCTCAGACCCATCGTCAGACTTTACGCTGGTGCAGTGGGCCCTGGGTTCCCCCTGGTGCAGGAGTAATGCCTGGCCTCAGGTGGCCAGAGTGTGTAGGCAGTTCCTGGATGACGAAGCCATTGATGCCATTGAGGCCCTCACATTCCCCAGACCTGAATCCAATTGAGAACCTCCGGGACGTTATGTATCGGTGTATCCAACGCCACCATGTACCGCCACAGACTGTCCAGGAGCTCACTGATGCCCTGATCCAAGTCTGGGAGGAGATCCCCCAGTACACCACCCGCTGTCTCATCAGGAGCATGCCCAGACGTTGTCGGGAGTGCATACAGGCATGTGGGGCCATACACACTACTGAGTCACTTTATGAGTTGCCATGATAAAATGCATGCAAGTTGGAACAGCCTGTGATTTCAATTGCTTACTTTGATTTTTGGTGCGAGTTTGAATCCAGCCCTCAACCGGTGATTTTGGTTTCCATTGACCGTTGTTATGTGATTTTGTTCTCAACAAATTACACAATGTACAGTAAAGATTTTGATCTTTAATATACAAATATAAAAAAATAAGAGACCACTGCACCTTTTTCTTTCCTTTCCAAAAAAGTCAAAAAGGAAAGTCTTGAGTGAGGAACAGATGCGTTCAATTTGCAGTGATCTCTTAATTTTAACCCTTAAGAAAAAGGTGCAGTGGTCTCAATTTTTTCCAGAGCTGTATTTCATTCATAGAGACCCGATGTGAGATTTAAGTGTTCCCTTAGTTTTTTTGAGCAGTACATTTCAACCTTGCAAAGAAATGGTAGCAACAATGCCTGGGGGCCCGGAGAAGAGATGCTCTGAGTTGGAGGGAATCATCCAGAGGCTAAGAGCTAAAACTGTGGCACAAATAACTACCTTGCAGCTCTTTGCGCGCGATGTTGGCCAGTCAAGAGTTGAGCAGTGATGTGACTCATGGCTGCCTGGTATTGTTTTAAAATAAAAAAATATAAAACGGTGCGAGTCACTCGATTGAAGAAGGCAACGAAGGATAATAAGCTCAAACGAAAGCGAACATTATCTCTTCCAGTTTCCAAAATTAATTTACCTTTTCCGACTTCAATGGAACTCAGATGCACTGTGTCGTCTTTCGTAAGTTCCCAGTTAGAGCGGACAAATGTGGGTCTTTTTACAAAGGTACTGACAACTTTCGCAAACAGTCCCTGACCAGCCATGCCAATAGCAAACAGCACCTGGTCTGCATGATGGCCAAGCAGGTGGCTACAATCCGTCTTCAGGGCCTTTGATCGTACTGGTCAGGAATTTAAATGCAGATGCCCATTGGGTGATTGCACAACTTATAACAACCACATACCTAGTAACTAAGAAGGACAAGCCATTCGCATTGTTCCTCGAGGATGAATGAGTTAGTGTTTTGTTTAAAAGTCAAATGTTTTGTTGACTTATCTTTTTATTAATTATTATAATTAGAAATTTGATGAAAGAAATAAAAAATATTTGTATGTTCTATATATTCAGAATGCATTTCATAAAGGATTAAACATGTTAAATAACAATAGCATTCGATTATATGTTGTAACACTGATTAATTACAACTTTGGAAGGAGGGACAGTAAAAAGGTTTTTGGGGGACAGTAAAAAGGTTTATTTTAAGTTTCAAACCCACTGGCCCGGCAAAAAATGTTAAAGTTGAGCTCTGAGAAGCCATCTGTCAAAAAGCTGAAACAAACATGTATCTTACAACAGGACAAAGATCCAAAACACACAAGCAAAGCTACAACAGAATGTGGCTAAAATGATTAAAAATAAAAAATTTAGATTTATGAAATGGCAGAGTCAAAACACAAGTAAAGCTGCAAGTGTGGCTGAGTAAAATCCAAGATCTGAATCATACTGAAATTCTGTTTGGGGACTTGAAGCGTGCCCAGCATGCAAGAAAGCCCTTAAACATGACATAGTCATGACAAAACTATAGTCAATCCAGTCCAGTCAATGTAAGGGACTGATATACAGTTATAAGAAACAGCTACACAAATCTGCTGTTTTCCCTCTAGTACTAGCCTACCCATTGATCTCAATCAGTTTCAAGGGGGTAGCCTATGTTTTCAGATCCTCCTGTATTAGACACTCACACTGATCACTGAGATACGCAGCAGTTTTTCATACACAAACAGGCAAGCACCTGTTAATAGATTTATTACATCAATGCTTATGCAAATCAAATGGCGTCTCTAAAGAGCACGACATCCTTTACCAAAGTTGTCACAATGTGCTACATTACAGAACTAAATTTAACAGCTTGATAATACAGTAGGCTATAACAAAACATATCACCACATTCAATCAAAAGTAATACTTCATTGTAGCCAAGTAAAAATGTAATCTTAAACAGAATCATGGGGAAATGCATTTTGATCTTGAGTTATACAGAGTTAAGTAAACTACAGTTGTTTTGAATTTTGATTGAATTTTGATTAAAGTATAGCCTAATCTCAATTGACATACCTGGATTTGAACTCCCAAGCTTTGGATACAAAGACATGTGGGCTGACCATGGCACCATGCTGCAGCTTGTTGTGGCTTGCAAATTGTCCATGTACAAACATGCAAGCACACGTATTAAAGGATTTATATATCTTTCTGTATCTAATGTCATTTTCAAAATGTCAGCTGTTAACAGCAAGACACATCATTCGCCCAAGTTTTGTCACAATATGCAACATGACAGTCCCAAATGTAATAGCATAGTATTACAAAAAACATCACCACGTTCAACAGTAATGATAATTCTCCATAGCAGCCTAGTAACCATTTTATCTGATTACTAGAAGGATATGCATTTACATCTTCCACCCTGATTTTAATTAGCAAAGAACAAAATATATGAATAATTTTTCAGTTCAGGATTTTTCCAAACTTAACTGTTGTTTAAAAGTTAATGGGTTTCCACACCTAGTTATAACTAACCCCTTACCTCAAATGCAAAGTTATTTCACTGTATATACGTATCCCAGTTAAGGTGTTGGACCCCCACTAGCGACCAGAACAGCTTCCATGCGCTTTGGCATACAGACTCTATGAGTCATTGGAACTCTATTGGAGGGATGGAACACCATTCTTCCAGATATTCCATGATTTGGTGTTTTGATGATAGTGGGGGAGAGCGCTGTCTAACAAGTCGGCCCAAAATCTCCCAAATGTGTTCAACTGGGTTGAGATCTGGTGACCATAGCAAATAATTCACCACATTTTCATACTCATCAAACCATCCAGTAGCCACTCGTGCCCTGTGGATTACGGCATTGCTATCCCGGAAGAGACCCAATAAATAACCCTATTTCAAAGTCACTTAGATCCTGTCTTCTTGCCGTCTTGATCCAAAATCAAGGTGAACTTGGCCTGCTCAGCATTTTTATGCAAGCCTAAGTTCATTATAGGGTGTTTATTGTTTAATTGTATCATGTAGTACACCTTCATGGAAGCGACTGCATTCGTTACGTTCCTCCGCTCATTTATTCAGGTTTTCAATTTGTCACACACCTGTATGATATTTACACATTCCATTCCAGTAATCATTGAAAATTTAAATTGTCCTAAATGTTTACCTGTACAACTTAGATACAACAGTAGAAACTTAAGCCAATGTTACTTTGAGTCCAGGTCTTGTTGTTATTTAAGATGACATTTTCTTGTGGAAAACGTTGGTGGCAGTATTTCAACCGCGTTCATTAAGAGTATAATTTTTATTACAAGTATGGTACATTGCAGTACCCCCGAAAAACTGCGGCTGTTCAACATAAAGGTAGCATTTTCAGAGTAAACGTTGGTGAAAGTATGAAAGTAATGACAGATGATACCTTATTCCAAATCACGTGACCATCAATTGCAACTGTCAATATAACAGATGGGCGATCATTGCCATCCTCTACTAGCTGTAATAAACATGCCGTCGTGTAACCGATATCACTCAAATATTCAACTTCAACTGAAGTCAGTGAAGGATGTCAGTGAAGGATGTCCTGCTCATGCAAGTCACCAAAAGAAAATGTATTTGGACAACAGTAGGGAAGCAAGCAAAGTTCTGATCAATCAATTTTCTCTAATTTATCAAATTACATAGATCAGTTCTAAAAAGATCGAATGTGCAGATATCTTGATGTGATTGGTCAAAAGAACCATTAGATAGTGGAACAAAATATCTGTATTGGGCTGCCTGTGTTGGACGAAGCCACTATGTCCTATTTCTAAGACTGAAGTAACGCCCAACTGAGTGACAACTTGTTGCATAATTGCCATTGACTGGCCGAGGGGTATGGCCCGCCTAAAAGTGGATTTTCCACTCAAAAATTGATTAACATCAGTTCAAAACTTTAAAGCAAATGCCAAAACATTCTGCGTGCCTGGCACTTCGTGCACCATAATCTAAATCGGAACCCATCTAATGCTTCTCTGCTAGTATTTGTAATTGTATATATTTGTCATCATTTTGCTGGGACTACACCGCACAACATATGTATCAGTTCAGCGAGTGATGCCCTGGTGCATAATTAGCAACTATATGTTAGTTCTGTGAGAAAATGCTACCTCCATAAAATTCTTTATATATGTGCATGACCTTAATCCTAGAATAACTAAATCACAACATTAAGAAGCAGAAAGATCAAGTTTCAGGTCTTCCAAGAGAAACCGACTGGCAGATCCCAGCGAGCTCGCGAACTCACCCAGAGATCCGTGCCCCAGTCCATGTTAAACGTCTTATCAGCAGATCCCTGTATACAAAGAACTTCTTCAAAGTTATTCCAACTCGAAGGACGCGTAAATCCAGAAATGTATGTATTCCAATGACTCTTTTTGGTATCCTTTCAGATTCTAAACATCAGAAAACATGTCTCCTTTTTAATTTATATAGTGCTGGCTGGCTGGCTGGCTGGCTGGCTAGCTAGCTAACTAACTAACTAGCTAGCCTAGTTAATCTAAACAATGTTAGCTGCAATAGGGATAAACTAGCTTTCATATCCGCGTCACTCCCCAAATCCTAATTCTTAAAGGGACCATTCGCCTATTTCTATGGTTGCATTGGAATTTTCCCTGGCAACAGACTGACCGTGGCAAGTGACAAACCTTGACGCTGGCGTATTTAATGGGCGTTAATACGTCTACGTCTGGATAGATTTGAAAATACTTTAAAGAAGCAAAATGTATGTTAAGATTATACGATTACTACGATTGCTTGAACTGGACAAAACCCTAAAAATCACAAATAAAGAACAACACTGATTCATTTTCTCCCCTTCTCATAAAATCCATTAATATGTTCTATCATCATTTGGAACTATTCTATAAGATAGATAATGTAGTTTTGAAATTGGAAGATGCGTTCCTATGAAAAGTCAAGTAGAAATTGTATAGATTGATTCCTATACAGTTCCTATAACCAACAGTAATATGACACAAAAGTAATTATTTAAAATCATGACATAAAAAAAATATTATTTTTTTATAAGAGACTTAAGTATACATACAAACACACATAAACACACGACAACATTACAAATGCTTTAAATTTACAATTTTTTTTAGAGATTTAAAAACACAGTAGATTGGAGTAGCCGAAATGACATTTTGTTATTTAATTGCTACTCCTCAGATCTCTCTTCACACATCAGGTTCTGCAAAGGTTCTACCATAACATGGCCCACAGTCAGTCAGTCGTAGTACCTATTGTAGCTATAGTTACTGTTGTCTCTCTAGTGTCCATCCCAACTCTATTCGTGGCAGTGCAGATGTAGATCCCAGCATTGGTAGACGTGGCTCTGGTGATTCGAACAGTCCTTTGACGCCCCTCAGTGGTCAAATTCACATTGTCCGCAACAGTATAGTTCCACTTACTGCCTGCTCTCACCATCACTGGTGTCCTCTTCTCTAGCAGGAATTCAGGAGCATCTGGGTAAAAAAAGGTCTGTTTTAGAATAGATGAGGTCGTACTCTTTAGGTCGTAGCGCAGGTGATTGTGATGTTAAAGGATACTTCGTGGTCTACTTTTGGGTAACTGAGGTAATGTTATGCCTCTGGCTAGCTAGCCTTAACGTTACTTAACTGTTTGTTGTCGTCATGTGAACGCTCCCGACTAAAACGTCTGAAATGAAACAGATTCCGGAATCTATAAAAATGTTGAGGGGGAGTAGATGTAATTTCAAGGATTAAAACATGACAGTTTAACTTTTTATGTGGAAAAAACATCAGTTATAATAAGTTATTATTCAAAATATGATATTAAAAAAGTGAATAATGTATGTTTTTATGCCATGCATGTTTTTTTTTCCTATCAACAAGTCAAGTTGTTTATTTGTAAGCTCCAAATCCTCTTATTTCAGTCAATGGCCTTTGTGCCCTGGCATGTGGCCTTTTTGCCCTAAACATTTTTGTGAAACCAAAGGCCCAATGGCCTTGCCCCGAAAATGATGAAATTCCAAGCCTGATAACACCAAATTATCGGTGTTAACCAACTTGCATATTTAAACTGTAAACTTATCAGCCTGAAGACTATTGAATGCATATACATTTCCATTCCAACTATTTAGTGTTGGCAACATCCTGCCTAAAAGTCAATTTTAACAACAGCTTTCTTGTGCACTGGGATCTGCATACATGTATAGTGTTATGTGGAGTCACTCCAGAGGTGTCTGTCATGTTCATGGCTGGATCACCCAGGTCCCTGGTGTCCTGTCTATTACCATTCTCACTTGACATTTCATTTTCTTGGCATAATGTCAACAACTCCTCTACTTTGTCCTGCTGAGGCTGTAACGTTTCTGAAGTTCTGAGAAGCTGTCTTCTGACATCAGGGCCAGATATGGATCCGTGCCGCTGTTTGACATCTTTTTTTAGCAGTCTTTTAACAGTTTGCACACCCTTCTCTGCTTTCTGATATGCCTGAGGGTAGGGAGGGCTGGAAGTTACATGCTGAAACTCATACTGAGAAGCAAAAAACCAAAACTCATAACCAGCATAAGCAGGTTCATTAACAGAAACCAGAGTATGCAGAATACCTTGCCGGGCAAAGATCGATTTCATGTGGGTAATCACAGCTCTTAATTAGACAACAACGCTATCGCTGGGTAATTAGGAAAGCAGTCGATTACTAGTTAAAAGTCCTTTCCATCATAGTGAGATATATCACTTCCTACCTTTCCCAGGGACTCGAAGGCAGCTCTGTGGGGATCATGGGCTCTTTCGGCTGCTCATGGTGATACTCTTGGCATGTGGCACATTCACTGATCAGATGGTCTAATAACAGAGATCATATTTGGCCAGTAGAGTGCCTCAGGTGCTCTCCTTTTTTACTTTTCAGCACCCAGATGAACTTTGTGCATCCTGCTCAACATCTCACGTCGCATAGAACGTTGCAAGAGACACCTGTGTAGCCCCCTCATGAGACGCTGAGTCCTCTGAGACGTGTCGCAGAGATTGTTTTGTGCAGTTCCAAGCAGTGGCTTATGGTCAGTCTCCGAAATAACTTTGGGAAGTCCATAGATGTAAGTATGAAACTTCTCGCACCCAAATGCCAAGCCCAGGCATTCCCTTTTAATTTGTGGATACCTGCACTCTGTTTCCGTCATCGATCGAGAAGCATATGCCATCGGTCAACACCCTCCGTCATCTTCCTGAAGCAGGACAGCACCCAATCGATCTTTGGAGGCATCTGTTGATATTTTAGTCTTTTTGTTAGGGCAAAAGAAGGTCAGCAGAGGTTCATTTGCCAGAATGCATAGAAGTTCCATTTACTCCTCATGCTCATGACCCCACTGGAACTCTGAGTCTTGATGCAACTTTCTTAGGCTAGCTGTTTTCACAGACAAATTCGTAGTGAATCAGCCAAGGTTTTTAACCGTGCCAAGGTTATTGAACCCCTTTCTTGAAGTTATGAAATATGTCATGAAATTATGAAATATGTCATGAAATTATGAAATAGGTGACAATATTATGAAAAAGGCCACAATTTTATGAAGTACATCTTGTGATGAAAAAGGAAACATAGGAAAATACAATGTATTATTATGAAATATCGTACCACTATTTTAAAAAGGGGCATTATAAAAAATATTTCATAATAATGTGCCACTTAAAATAATATATTTCATTATTTAATTATTTATATACTTAATTATGGCTACTTTGGTCCTCCATACCCCTGACTCAAGCACATTTGTCTATTTTACTTCATTTTTAATGCTGAGATGACAGACACCATTTTTGAAACCAATTTTAACTTCTTAAACAGTTCTGAAGTGTGTGTTTAAAAAGATAGCTTGTCTTTTAACCAAATTCCAAGGTATTTGTATGAGAACACAATGAGATCATCCAAACCTGTGTTTTGGAACGAAGTGAATAGCACAAACTTTGTTGTATTGGCATTTAGCACCAACCTAAGATTCACAAGTACATTTTTGTACAACCTAAGATCCACAAGTACAATTGTAAATCACACAAGTGTGCAAACGCTTGTGCAAGACAGGGAGCACATGTACAGTATTGTCATCAGAATAAAAATGAGATGTACAGTTTCTAATGAAATTACACATCAGATACATACAGACTGAACAGCAAAAGACCTAAAATATAACCTTGGGGAACGTCTTGGTGAACTTTAAGAAATTGAGATGTGTCCCAATCTGTTATATACGCCACATGTGTCCCAATCTGTTATATACGTCCTTTACCAGGAATGATCAACTCTATTAAATGCCTTTAACGGGTCAATAAATAAAGCAACACAATGTGATTTCTCAAATGTCATTAACAACTTACGTAGTTGCAGTAACCGTACTATGTCCAAATCGAAAACCAAACTGATATCTTTTCAAATTGCAATATTCTGATCAGGAGCACAACTGTATGTTTACCAAAGACTCCAGCATGCAAGACAGCAATGCAAGACAGTTAAGATGATAATTGTCAAGGTCACTAGAATCTCTACCCTTATGTATTGGCAGTACATGGGTGGTTTTCCAAACCTTAGGAATGACTCCGGGAATTAGTATAAGGTTGTAAATGTGTGTTAGAGATGAAAGGAGCATCACTAGCCAGCAGACCTGCATCAAGTTTATCAGCCCCTGTGGATTTCTTTATGTTGGTTCCTAGCAAAGCGTTTTCAATGTCTTTTACCATGAACAGGCTCATTTACCATGAACAGGCCAATTACGATTTCTGTATTTTTTTTATTCCTCATTAATTTGAGGTAGGGACTGGTGTTTTATCAAAAAGATGCCCTGCTGCAATGAAGGTGCTAATGTTTTAGCCCTAGCCCATGCCAAATGTTTCTTATGAATAGTGACAGATACATGTATGTCAGAAGTGAACCAAGGGTTGAATGTGTTTTTGATTCTTATTTACTTATTTGGTGCTTGCCTGTCAGAAATTGAAGTGAAAACACTGGTGAAATACTTTAGTGCTTGTTCGATGTCCCTAAAGAAATATCTGCATTCGTTGTTTTCATTGATAACCTAGCTTCAGGTAAGATGAAGATGGGTTTGACTAAGCTGCCTAAATCTAAATTAAATCGAAGTTAGACAAAACTCTCTGTACATTAGGTGTAAGAAACACAAGATTTTTCCCTAAACCCAATCCATTAGCAGTAAATCGCTATTGTGGATCACACACACAAACACACACACATTTACATAACTATGTAAATGGGGGCACCAAAGTTGACTGTCCTTAAAAAATCCTAAACATTCCCTTGACCTAATCCTCAAACTAACCTCAATAACTTAAAAAATATGTTGAAACTTAACCTAGCCCTAATGCCTTACCTTAAACCTAACTGGTAATGGTAAAGCCTAACCCTAATTCCAACCCTACCCATAATTGTAACTAAACATAACACTTATGCTAGAAAATTTTCTTTTTCAAAATGGAGACAGGAAAAAAGCCCTGTTTGTCAAATTCTTCTGATTTAATCACATTTGGCACATTTTTCTCCCTGTAATATATGAAATAATGTGTACAACAGAACGTTTATTAACGGAACTTAAGTGTACTCTTGTACAAAGATTACTGTAGATGGCTAGCCAATAGCTATGCAGTCTACCTTTAACAAAAACAATGACTCCAATCACTCAATGACTGGTTCGTTTCTTTTGAAAACAATATCAGTATAAAACGGTCACATAATACAATTATTCTCTTAAATATATATTTAAGAAAAATTATTCTCTTAAATATATATATTGTACGTTTGCCCACTGACAAAGAAATTATCAGTCTATAATTTTAATGGTAGGTTTATTTGAACAGTGAGAGACAGAATAACAACACAAAAATCCAGAAAAACGCATGTCAAAAATGTTAGAAATTGATTTGCATTTTAATGAGTGAAATAAGTATTTCATCCCCTCTCGATCAGAAATATTTCTGGCTCCCAGGTGTCTTTTATACAGGTAATGAGCTGAGATTAGTAGCACACTCTTAAAGGGAGTGCTCCTAATCTCTGTTTGGTACCTGTATAAAAGACACCTGTCCACAGAAGCTATCAATCAATCAGATTCCAAACTCTCCACCATGGCCAAGACCAAAGAGCTGTCCAAGGATGTCAGGGACAAGACTGTAGACCTACACAAGGCTGGAATGGGCTACAAGACCATCTCCAAGCAGCTTGGTGAGAACGTGACAACAGTTGGTGTGATTATTCGCAAATGGAAGAAACACAAAAGAACTGTCAATCTCCCTCGGTCTGGGGCTCCATGCAAGATCTCACCTCGTGGAGTTGCTATGAACATGAAAATGGTGAGGAATCAGCCCAGAACTACACGGGACGATCTTGTCAATGATCTCAAGGCAGCTGGGACCATAGTCACCAAGAAAACAATTGGTAACACACTACGCCGTGAAGGACTGAAATCCTGCAGTGCCCGCAAGGTCCCCCTGCTCAAGAAAGCACATGTACAGGCCCGTCTGAAGTTTGCCAATGAACATCTGAATGATTAAGAGGAGAACTGGGTGAAAGTGTTGTGGTCAGATGAGACCAAAATCGAGCTCTTTGGCATCAACTCAACTCGCCGTGTTTGGAGGAGGAGGAATGCTGCCTATGACCCCAAGAACACCATCCCCACCGTCAAACATGCTTTGGCTGTGTTTTTCTGCTAAGGGGAGAGGACAACTTCACCGCATCAAAGGGACGATGGACGGGGCCATGTACCGTCAAATCTTGGTTGAGAACCTCCATCCCTCAGCCAGGGCATTGAAAACGGGTCGTGGATGGGTATTCCAGCATGACAATGACCCAAAACACACGGCCAAGGCAACAAAGGAGTGGCTCAAGAAGAAGCATATTAAGGTCCTGGAGTGGCCTAGCCAGTCTCCAGAACTTAATCCCATAGAAAATCTGAGCTGAAGGTTCGAGTTGACAAATGTCAGCCTTGAAACCTTAATGACTTGGAGAAGAGGAGTGCAAAGGGGAGTGGGACAAAATCCCTACTGAGATGTGTGCAAACCTGGTGGCCAACTACAAGAAACGTCTGACCTCTGGGATTGCCAACAAGGGTTTTGCCACCAAGTACTAAGTTATGTTTTGCAGAGGGGTCGAATACTTTTTTCACTCATTAAAATTCAAATTAATTCATAACATTTTTGACATGCGTTTTTCTGGATTTTTTTGTTGTTATTCTGTCTCTCACTGTTCAAATGAACCTACCATTAAAATTATAGAGTGATCATTTCTTTGTCAGTGGGCAAACGTACAAAATCAGCAAGGGATCAAATACTTTTTTCCCTCACTGTATACTGTTGTGCGACAGCTGAAAAGAACCGAGTGGATAAACATTTCTGAGAGACAAAAATTGGAATGTCTGAGAGGGTAATCATACACAGATCAAAATATTGAAGGTCGGGGGGATTCCCAAGAGACCACAGGGCTTGCTGATCTTTTACTGTGCAAAGGGATGTGATATAGGATTACCCCAAAAAGCATGCACTGATGCGTATTTCAAAAATCCACCAATAATAGTCGCAATTTTACCGTAAACAGTTTTATTTTAGGCTTACTATAACATAGCTTCCGAAGGTTGTAGCCAGCGAAGTTTTTGTCTATCTTGAACAAATCCTAATGTAGAAGCTAGCAAAGTTTTTGTCTATCCTGAACAAATCCTAATGCATAATTTGTTTTGGCCGTGTTGAGGCTTGAACACCGGTCCCTCTGCATGGAACTCTGTGACTCTAACCACTACTCTATTTAACAATAGCGTAGTGGTTAACTTCGCTTACGCAGTCCAGCAAAAAAAAAAATACTTCACATCTTTCAAAAGTCCTCCCAGAAAAACATTTAAAATTGCATGTAGAGAAGGTTTAGAACAGGTTTTGGGGAATATCCAACCCCTGCAGAATATGGTCAAGGTACCCAATTAGAAAAACAAAATAGATCTCAGAAATGGAACTTGGACAAAATCTGACTGTCTGGGTGATCACTCAACTGTATAATTAAGTGGAAAATTAGGTCTAAGATGCTAGAAATTGAAATATCCCTGTGTTATTAAAGTATTTAAACTAATCTAATTTACATTTTAACAGAATATCATATCAAGAGGCACAAATGGAGCAATTAGGGTTGAGTGTCTTGCTTAAGAGCTCAACAACAGGTGTTGTTTTTTACATAATCAAATCAGAGTTAGAAACAACAACCTTTGACCACTAGGCTACTTGCTGTCCTGTGATAATGGCATCATGTGAATGTTGCTGTTGATTGGATGGAAATTATAATCTCCTCGTCTCTTCGTCCATCTGCAGTAGTAACATAGTAATATTAGAAAAACCAGAAAAACTGTCAGAAAAGCCGCCATGAGGATTGTTGAATAACCTATAGAAAAGAGAATGAGAGAGAGACAAAGTTAGAGTTTAGACATTATTTACACCAAAGTTATTTATAATTCAATTCATATTGACTTGTACCAGTCGAACGTCTGGACACACCTACTCATTTAAGGGTATTTCTTTTACTATTTTCCACATTATAGAATAATAGAGAACTATGAGACAACACATTGACTCATGTAGCAACCATAAAAGTGTAAAACAGATCAAAATACATATTTTAGATTCTTCAAAGTAGCCACCCTTTGCTTTTATGAGAATATTGCACAGTCTTTGCATTCTCTCACCAGCTTCGTGGTGTAGTCACTTGGAATGCATTTCAATTATAACGGGTGTGCCTTGTTAAAAGTCAACGTCTTAATGCATTAGGGTGGGTATACAGAGGATGACAAGGTAGGATGGGTATACAGAAGACCATCATTATATCTGTCCTGTAGTAGTCCATATTATGGCAAGAACAGCTACAATAAGCAAAGAGAAACATTCCATCGTTACTTGAAGACCTTCAAGACATGAAGGTCAGTCAATACGGGAAAGTACAGTCACAAAAACCATCAAGCATTGTAATGAAAGTGGCTCTCATGAGGACCATCAAGGGAAAGGAAGACCCAGAGTCACCTCTGCAGCAGAGGGTAAATTAATTGCCAGTCTCAGATACTGGCAATTATCTGCATCTTAGAATGCAGCCCAAAAAATGCTTCACACATTTCACAAGTAAAAGGCACATCTCAACATCAACTGTTCAGAGGTGACTGCTTAATTCAGGCTTTCATGTTTTCATGTTTGAATTGCTGCAAAGAAACCACTACAGAAGGACACCATTAAGAAGAGTGGACTTGCTTGGGCCAAGAAAGACAACTAATGGACATTATAAATCAGTCCTTCAGTCTGATGAGTCCAAATTTTTGATATTTCTTTCCACCTATCTTTGTAGGACACAAAGTTGGTAAACAAATGATCTCTTCATGTGTGTTTCCCATCGTAAAACATGGAGTAGTAGGTGTTATGGTCTGGGGTTGCTTTGCTGGTGACACTGTGATTAATTTAGAATTCAAGGCTCACTCAACCAGCATGGCTACCATGGCATTCTGCAACAATAAACCATCCCAACTGGTTTGCGCTTAGTGGGACTATAATGTTTTTCAACAGGTTACCGACCCGAAACACACCTCCAGACTATTTGACCAAAAAGGAGAGTGATGGTGCTGCATCAGATGCCCTGGCCTTCCCAAGTCAGCTGACCTCAACCCAATTAAGATGGTTTAGGATGAGTTGGACTGCAGAGAGAAGGAAATGAGGCCAACAAGTGCTCAGCATATGGGCGAACTCCTTCAGCACTGTTGGAAAAGGATTCTAGGTGACCACATCATGAAGCTGGTTGAGAAAATGCTAAGCACAAATCTGTAATCAAAGAATGGAAAGAATGGAAAATATAAATGTATTTTGAATTGTTTTTTAGTTATTACTTGATTCCATATGTTATTTCATAGTTTTGATGTATTCACTATTATTCTACAATATGGAAAATGCAAAATGTTGTGGTGTACAATTATAATATGATTGATTACATAATGTCTTGCTAAGGTTCTACCATAACATGGTCCACAGTCAATCGTTGTACCTATTGTAGCTATAGTTACTGTTGTCTCTCTAGTTTCCATCCCAACTCTATTCGTGGCAGTACAGATGTAGATCCCAGCATTGGTAGACGTGGCTCTGGTGATTCGAACAGTGCTTTGGCGCCCCTCATTGATTAAATTCACATTGTCCGCATCAGTATAGTTCCACTTAACCTCAGGTGGAGGGTTCCCCTGAGCACTGCAGCTCAGAGACACATTACTGCCTGCACTCACTATCACTGGTGTCCCATTTTCTGGCAGGATCTCAGGAGCATCTGGGTAGAAAATGGTCTGCTTCAGAATAGATTTTCAAACTATGTCATTTATGAGATTTTAGATGCCATGCTGTTAAGACTGTTGGCAATGTACTCATACTGCTACAGTAGCAAGAGATCTATGACTAGAACCACCTATAGCTGATAGCATATCGACCTAGAATTATTCCAGTGTTATTAGATAGTGGAATAATAACGATAAAGACTGGAACAGTACTTACACAAGACATCAATATGAACTGTGTGAGATGCTTCTCCATGTTTGTTCCTTGATACCAGTGTGTAGTTCCCTATATTCTGTCTAGTCCACATCCTTGGAAGTTCCAGTGGTTTTTGGTCTTTGAACAAGCTGATCTCAGGTTTAGGATGGCCATTAGCTCTACAGGGGAGGAGAGATTCGTTCTCCTTTATTTCATATTCATAAGGACAGGTCCACTCAGGAGCATCTAATAACACAAGGTACAGAATTATTCAGCATAGAGTTAATTTATTTGAAAACAGATACTTCTAGAAGAATCCGACAGGAAACAATCTAATGTATTTGTTTGTCGTACACTTACATTCCACTATGATTTGAACGGTAGCACTGGTGCTGCCTTGGTCATTGAAGGCACTGAGGGTATACAGGCCTGACTCAGTCCTGTCCAGTGGTGTTGAGGCACTGACCTGTTTGCCTTCCCGGTTCCACACAGTGTCAGGAGGAGGATTCCCCATGACTACACAAGACATGTCCAGGGTGAAGTTCTTCTCCACACCAATATACTGGAGTGGGCAATTAATCTCTGGTTTATCTACAAATGGACAGTCAGACAGAAGAGTCATCAATTCAAAATTAGTAAATTCAGAGTTATAGTGGTCATGTAATGCTGTTTTTGAGTTATCGTCATTATATAGATTAATAGCCAACTCACAGTGCACAGTGACTTTGAGAGGTTCTGTAGGCACTGTTGGAGGAGGTTGAGGTCCCTCTGGTCCCAGGTCCAACTCTGCCTCACATCTGTACTGAGCTCCATCATCATCTCTACTGGGGCTGATGGTGAGGGTCGGAGACACATCAACTGGTGTCTTCGTACTGTTACTGTAAGTTACATTTAATAAGGATTCATTTCCTTTGTACCACTTGACAACCAGGTTCTGTAGAGGAGCGACGTTCTGGATGTCACACTGCAGATGGTATTCTGTCCCCTCCATCATCGGACCAGAGTGGTTCAGTGGAGAAATGGCCATGCTGTCTGGTGTCTCTGTGGAAGAAGTCCACAAGGTTATGAACCTAATCCACAAAGCTGTTAGTTAAATACACAAAAAAAATTACATCCCAAATTCACAAGAAGGAAAGAACTCACTGTACAGAATGACTGGAAGCTTTTTTATAACTTGGTCGTTACTAGTGGTGATGTAGCACACAGGTTCTATTGTCCATTCTTCAAGGTTATCCACAATCCAGGTGACAGTGCTGACGTTTAGTTCAACATCAGTACCTCCAAATGAGGCCTCCCAGCCCATCCCCTCAATGTCTGTGGATGATGTACTGCAGTCAACTGAGACTGGGTCTCCATATTTCACCACCACGCTGGGAGGGTTTAACTCAAGAAGATTAATACGTCCTTAAAAACAAAAGAACAACAACACTGAAGATACTGTATATCAGTGTTGAATTCACAGCAAATATGAACTTCTAGAAACCAAACAAAATCAGTAATCACAACTTTTATCTAATTTGTGATATAAGTGTAGGTTATTACATTATGTGTGGCACAGAGATGGAAAAGAAAATACCATTTGGCTTGACTGTGGATTGGACAGTGTCCCTAGATCCTGGAGTTGTAGGAAACGGTGATGGTCGATGTTGTGGCCGTACTTCTACATGTATCTGATATTCTGAAGACACTGTTGGAGGAGGTTGTGGTCCCTCTGGTCCCAGGTCCAGCTCTGCCTCACATCTGTACTGAGCTCCATCATCATCTCTACTGGGGGTGATGGTGAGGGTCGGAGACACATCAACTGGTGTCTTTGTACTGTTACTGTAAGTTACATTTAATAAGGATTCATTCCCTTTGTACCACTTGACAACCAGGTTCTGTAGAGGAGCGACATTCTGGATGTCACACTGCAGATGGTATTCTGTCCCCTCCATCATCGGACCAGAATGGTTCAGTGGAGAAATGGCCATGCTGTCTGGTGTCTCTGTGGAAGAAGTCCACAAGGCTATGAACCTAATCCACAAAGCTGTTAGTTAAATACACAAAAAAAATTACATCCCAAATTCACAAGAAGGAAAGAACTCACTATACAGAATGACTGGAAGCTTTTTTATAACTTGGTCGTTACTAGTGGTGATGTAGCACACAGGTTCTATTGTCCATTCTTCAAGGTTATCCACAATCCAGGTGACAGTGCTGACGTTTAGTTCAACATCAGTACCTCCAAATGAGGCCTCCCAGCCCATCCCCTCAATGTCTGTGGATGATGTACTGCAGTCAACTGAGACTGGGTCTCCATATTTCACCACCACGCTGGGAGGGTTTAACTCAAGAAGATTAATACGTCCTTAAAAACAAAAGAACAACAACACTGAAGATACTGTATATCAGTGTTGAATTCACAGCAAATATGAACTTCTAGAAACCAAACAAAATCAGTAATCACAACTTTTATCTAATTTGTGATATAAGTGTAGGTTATTACATTATTTGTGGCACAGAGATGGAAAAGAAAATACCATTTGGCTTGACTGTGGATTGGACAGTGTCCCTAGATCCTGGAGTTGTAGGAAACGGTTGATGTTGTGGCCGTACTTCTACATGTATCTGATATTCTGAAGACACTGTTGGAGGAGGTTGTGGTCCCTCTGGTCCCTCTGGTCCCAGGTCCAGCTCTGCCTCACATCTGTACTGAGCTCCATCATCATCTCTACTGGGGGTGATGGTGAGGGTCGGAGACACATCAACTGGTGTCTTTGTACTGTTACTGTAAGTTACATTTAATAAGGATTCATTCCCTTTGTACCACTTGACAACCAGGTTCTGTAGAGGAGCGACGTTCTGGATGTCACACTGCAGATGGTATTCTGTCCCCTCCATCATCGGACCAGTGTGGTTCAGAGTGGAGATAGACATGTTATCTGGAATCTCTGTGATAGAAGTAATTTTCTTATTAATTTCCACATTTTTCGTAGTTTCTCTTGTACAATCTTTTATGCATTCCTCCTTCCTGTGTATGTTAACCGAAAAGTGGACTTTAATATTGCATGTAAAAAAAAAAAATACAATACAAGAATGTTTCCAATTAACTTTAATCTGCTCATATTGGCTTGGACACACTTACTGTACACGGTAATAGTCAGGTTTTTATACTGGAGACTCTCATTTAACTTTACGCTGCAATGAGCCTGTGTATCCCAGTCCACCCTGGTCAGGTTCCTGGCAACAAACAGGCTGGTGTGTTCTTCTGTGAAGACACAGTGCCTCCCCAGTCGTTTGTTGAACAGAACGGTGCAGTTGATCTGCAGTGGATCGGCATGACGCAACACCACCTCAGGAAGCTCCACAGTCAGTAGGTCGATGTCAGGAGGACAGGCTCCATCTGCAGCTGGGGACGTGGTCATTGGGTGTTGTCTTTAGTCTTTTGTCAGATGTCACAATGGCCTTTCTAGAAACTAATCTTACATGGGTGAATGCTGATGACTAAGGCTCATGCATTAACTTGCTTTATTGTCAACAGGATTCCTAAGTTCTTAAATTCACAGCAATATTCTGACCCATTTCCTATTGTGCAAGTACAGTATTTTATTGTTCAAATTGCTTGAGAAGTCCCTAAAAGCACATTGTCCCTCGCTACAAGTTACAAAATGTAAGTAAAAGGATTTTTCTTTTTAAGACCTGAGTTGCAATGTTGGGTTTTCAGTGGGTTTGTTTGCACATACAGCTTAACCACCATTCTACAACAACAAAATACCACACCCAGCATCAGAGGGTTTTCACAGAATTATTTGAGCAAACTCATTGCATACATAACTGTTACCCTGACAACACGTGCAAAGGAAAGTCACACCTTACCAAACCCGATTAGTCCTAGTATCTATCTATCAGTACCATCAAACATGTTTATTTTGTGTTATTATATTTTAGGGCCCAGGGCCCTGGGTCCTGGGTTGTTATTATCTAGTAAACCCTCTGGACCTTGTCTATTAATTACTCCTATTATTAATTATTTTTCAAAATATCAGTACATACTTAGTGTCACTAATGTTAATTCCTCGTGGAATGCTCCAGAATATTAGAGATCAAATTGACTGATGTGGGATTAAAGCTCTTTTGCCTTGTCAAGTATCAGTTTCAGTTCAACTGTCAGTGGGAGGCTAGCACATGTAGCACCCATGCAAGCACGTTGCTAAGCCACAGCACCAGTGTAAATAACAATTGTTAAAATTCTTACTACACTAGACGAATATGTGAAACACAGAAATAACTCACCTCTATCTAACAATATGAGCACGAGGAGGGCCAACATTTTCCGGAGTGACAGACTGGTATTTCTTTGGTAAACTCTTCTGAGAAATGAGGGTGGGTAGTAAGAGAGCATGCCCTGACTCTGGCGGTCAGATTGTTAGTCCAGGCTTGATTCTACAGCTGTACTTGTGCCATAAAGTGCATCTTGGGGTGGAGGCCACACCTTAGCCTTGCCATGTGCAGAGACCGTTTTAAAGAGGAAATTCAAATGTAGCCTTGCTGAGCCTAGTGAGGAAACTGTGAGGACGGAAACATGACAGCAAACCACAATGTCAGTTACTAGAGCAAAGATAAAGGACTCCCACTTGCATGTGTGACGGCAAATGTATACGGTAACATCCAAAAGTATTTAAAAAGTGACACAACTGTTGTTTTATTGTTTCTGCATTCCAGCACATTGGATTTTAAATTGGATTAGTGCAGACCATCAGTTTTATTTTGAGGTGTGGTAGAAATGTAACCTGAACTGATTATGACCTGGTTATAACCTTCTGTCTTGTTAATGCTGTCTCCTGTTACATTCTCGTGCTTGTTAGTGTGCTAGCATGTACCTTTTAGGGTTGCAGGTGTGGGTTGCCTCTGAGACTCTTAATGGCATCCTTTGAATAAGTGCAGGATTGTTCTCTTTCTGTTAAGGAATAATAAGTTGAAGATTCCAGTCCAAAGATAGCTCACTCAAGAGAAAATCAGTCAATTGAATTGCTAAGTTCTGCTTTCATTCACGTTTTATGTTTATTATTTGCTATATAAGACAAGGACTGGCTGTGTATTCATATGGGGAACTCTGTCTGTCCTGGTTTCTGTGAAGTTTTTTCCAAAGGGGGCATCTTTATCCATTTTAGATAAACCATTTAACAGCATATTTTGCACATACTTCCTTCATTTTAGGGTGTCAAAAGTGTTGACTGAAATCATGTACATTGAGTTAGTCATGTTTAGTACTTGGTTGCATATCCTTTGCATGCAATGATTGCCTGAAGTCTGTGGCCTGTAGACATCACCACACGCTGAGTATCTCTGCCAGGTCTGTACTGCAATCATCATCAGCTCCTGCTTCTTTATCTTCAGTCTTGTTTTCAGCATGTGAACGCCGTTGCCCATTTGGATTGAGATCAGTTGACTGAATTTGGCCAGTAAGGAACTTCATATGTTTTGTCCCTGAAAACCTCCTTGGTAGCTGTGACAGTCTGTTTGATGTTATTGACATGATGCGTGATGAAGCTTTAAGATATTTGGTTGAATCTGAGCAGAGAAGATGTGTCTGTATACATCTGAACTCCTCCAGCTGCTACTTTCAACAGTCACAATCAATGAAGACAAGTGAGCCAGTCCCAGTTGCTGCTATACATACCTAAACAATAATTTTTCCTTTACCATGTCCCACAAATGAGCTGGTACACTTTGGATCATCTGCCTCTTCTGGCTGTGCCGGGTAAACATTTTAAGGGTAAAAGTTGTAATAATTAATAAATTAATGTCCAGAGTCTATAAAACCTAATCCAGGTCAGAAGCATGACTAGCTGAACAAGGACAGGGATAACCCAGGGGGGGGTCAGCAGAGTGGCAGCTGAAATCATCAGGTATCGTCTTGATCTGCAACACAACCAGGAGGACTTTGGACAGGGAGAGCAACGAGTCTTTCGAGCCTGGTACTCAGGAGGTGTGGGCCAAGTCCTCCTAAGTTTAAACTCCAGGGGAGGCCCCGAACAGGGCCCAACAGGCAGGAAGTCAATCCACCCACATTGCCTAGCATCAACTTAAGGGACACCAACCAACCGCAACCACCCTGAACTGAGGGTCAAGTATTGCCAGCAGAGTTCACCTCAATGGCGCAATGGAGAGACAACAACAAGCCAGTGATTCCACCCCCGAATGGCATTGAAGAGGGGGCATCCCAGTGATGAGAGCCCACCTGGCAAGACAGCAAGGGTGGACAGTATCAAGCCTTTTTGTTCACCTTCAAACCCCTGGGCCAGACTGCACTTAATCATAGACCATGCTGAAGATCTGAGTCTTTAGTAGACACTTGAAAGTTTGCATTGAGTCTACATTTCTAACCTTAATTGGCAGATCATTCTACAGTAGTGGAGCTCTATGAGAGAAAGCCCTGCCTCCAACTGTTTGTTTAGAAATTCTAGGTACAATTAGAAGGCCTGCATCTTGCGATCTTAGATTATGTGTATTATGTACAACTGGATCATTTCATACATTTCATACAGGAAATGATCAAATGACCACCTGTACTTGAACTGGTCTTCATGTTGTCAGACACCAGCAACAGCCTCCAAATGCAGATGCATTGATAGCTCTCTTGTGCATGCACTAATGACAGAAACACACCTGCCTAATGAAAAACTACATTTGAACCTTTGACCTATTGTTGAATTACTTTTGGTACCCTGAAATTGGGGAATTATGTTAAAGGGATAGTTCATCCAAAAATCATATTTCAGTGACAGTCCCCTTACCCCGAGTTGTTCCTTCATGCACATAGAGTCATTTTTTAAAAACAATCCATTATTCAGCTCTGTCTCAGTCAGTAATTAGCGTTATTAGCATCGTACCAATTCATGAATGGAAATCGTACGTACCCCTATCGCAAAAAGTGCCTGAGGGAATATCTCTTGGTAATTGGACTTACAGAAACATTTGAATTTTGGATGTCCCTTGAATTTTGAACTATCCATTCAAAATTGTTCATACAATATGGATATAAATACTGTAAAATGTAAGCATATAGTCTGCACTTTAACGTCATCATTTCTGTACAATTTCAATTTGAGGTGGTGAAATACAAAGCCAAAAACATTTTTGGTCTCTGTCCAAATTCACTGTATGTTTATATGTGAAATATAATATCAAAAAGTTATGTTCAAACACAGTTAGGGCAATTTTTATTCAAAAAATACATTGCAGTTAGAAAAACAATTCCACATTTCTCAAAATTGAATGTGGAGTGTTAGTTTAACGCTGTCTTATTAACATTCTTCATTAACATCTTCGTTAAGGCACAATACGGTTGTCCTGAAACATTTTAATGTCCACAAATATTTTCATGTGTTAATTTCTATGGTGTAGAGGTTTCAGTGGGTTTGATCATCATGATGACTTTCTTAAGGGAGTAGGAGCCCCCGTGAAACTCGGCCCAGTAGACCCCATCCTGGTATCGGCTGCGGTAGTGACCCCCTCGATACCACACACCGTTGAGGTTGGAGTGGGCACACATGTGGTACCACCAGCCTCCCTTCTGGAAGTGGGCACAGTTACCTAATGTGAAAATGGAAAGATACAAACACATCAAGTCAAACCTGAGAGTTAAAACAGGCAACCATGAAAATCCAAACATGAAATTTGACAGCAATGAAAAGCAAAGAGAGGGAGAAGACACGGTAATGAAAAAAGAGAAGCGGGATGGTATAAATGGATAATGATAATACATACAACTTATACAGCGCTTGGGTCAATGACCCAAAGTTACTCAACCATTAAGGCTAAGGAGCAAACAAACTAAGGTTTGGACTAAACAAAACACAAATAAAACAAAAGAAAGATTGAAAGCTGGATCAGGTGGGGGTGAGGACCTCGGCAAAGAGGTGTTGCTTGAGACGAGACAGATGGTGAGGGAGTCAGTCTCCCGGAAGACTTGGGGTATGGAATTCCAGAGCCTAGGAGCAACCCAAGAGAATGCCCTGTAACCAAAGCTATGGAGCTGGTCTCTGGGGATGGTAAGATCATTCAAAGCTCAGAGAGGTAGGTAGGGACAAGGTGGTGGAGGGCTTTATCGGTCACAAGGACAATGTTGTAATGAATGCGCTGAGAGACTGGGAGCCAGTGAAGTTCACAGAGGACCAGGGTAATATGTTTCAAGGATTTAGTGCAGGTGAGAAGTCAGGCAGCAGAATTTGAAGCAATTGGAGCTTATGGAGGGAGCTTGAATTGATGCTGTAGAGTAGTGAATTGCAGTAGTCCAGGCAAGAGGAGATGAATGCGTGTATGAGCGTTTCAGCAGCAGAAAGGGAGAGGTTGGACTGGATTTTGGCAATGGTGGAAGAATTTGGAGTCTGAAGGAGAGGGTGGAGTCCATGATGATGCCCAGACTGTGTGCTTGTGGAGATGGGGAGATGGTGGTGTTGTCGATGGTGAAGGGAGGTTACCAGCCTTGGCAAGGGTGGATTTGGTGCCTATGAGGAGGAATTCAGTTTTATCACTGTTGAGCTTGAGGAAGATTAGATGCATCCATGTTTTTTATTGCAGAAAGGCAGGATTCGATGTGGGTCAGGAGTTTAGGTGGAGTTTATAGGCCTCCAAGTGTGAGGCGGGCACAGATGTCCTGGTCAAGCGCTCCAGGTAGTGGACAATTTGTTTTAGGACACAGAGCTCAGGAGTAAATCATGGTGAAGAGGAGAAGGAAACAGGTTTAATTTGGAGTGGGGCCAGAGAGTTCAGGGAAACTGACAAAACATTATCAAATTTGGCAGCTAGTGCCTCAGGTTAAGGGCCAGAGTAGAGCAGATGGCATTGGAGAGTTGTTCTGATGTTGCGAAATGAAATAAGTCGTTTGTTAGTGTTGTGAGGAGGGAAAAGAGAAATGCATGATCTTATGGTCAGACAGTGGGAACATGGAGAAGGAAATATTAGGTTGTTACGTTGAGGTCAATGGAACAGACAAGATCCTATGTGTCCCTTGATGTGGGTGAAATTGACATGCTGAGTAATATTAAAACAATATTAAAATTCAGAACAACAGTGAAATCAAAAGTCAGTTTTGCATTAGGTACGTCCATGTAAGTCTTTATATCTCCAGGGAGAAGGTGGAGGGGCGATTGGGAGAGCAATGGTGTGTAGTTCAGAGAGTTAAGACAAAAATGATTCTGTAGCTTTTTGCGGATGGTAAACAAGGATAATTGTGATAGAGCTGAATGGTTTGAAGGCAATGATTTCCAATGAGGAGACAGTAGGCAGAGACAGTTCAGTTATTTGGATTACAGATTTGTACAGTCCAGCAACACCAACACCAGGACCAGTGGGGCGGGGAGACAAAGATAGCTGTACCCAGGAGGAGGAGCTTGGTTGAGAGCAAAGACGTCATCAGGTTGTTGCCAGGTTTCAGTTAGAAGGATAATGTGAATTTTATTATCAAGTATCACTTTATAGAGCAAATGGGCTTTGCTGTTCACGTATCGAGTGTTCAGAAGGGCAAAGGTTGTATTCAGAGATGGTAGTGTGAGACTATGGGTTGTGGTAGGTTGGAGAGGGGGTAGGCAGTCAAGGTTCTATTGGGAGCAGGGCACGTATTGGACCAGAGGGAGAGTGTCATGTTATCAGCAGAAAGAATTTACAGTATCATGCTATCAGTAGAAGTATTTCGAAATCAGCCCGATGTAAATAACGGCATCTTCATAAGATTCCAGAAGAGTGGGCAGACACAACGACATCAGATGAGAGGCTATAGTTGTTATAGTTGTTAGAGGCTATAGTTGTTATTGTTCAAGCAGTGAAGATCACGTGGATTACGTGGAATAGAAATCATAGTAACCCAGGGAAGAGTGTAAACAGGACGAGTAGAACCAGTGAGCAGGCACATGACAGCCAGACAGATCTCCAAAGTAAAACGCTACCCTCACGATTAGCAGAGAAGCGAGCCAAAGGGAGCGCCAACAGGAACCACGCGGAGCTGCGTCGAATAGCCGATAGTAGTGAAGTGGCCAAAGAGTAGACAAAATCAGAGAACAAAACATGTGGAAAAAAAACACGTGGGAAAAAAACCAAAAACAAGCAAACAACACAAATGTGAGAGAGGATTCACCAGAATAAGCATCCTTATCCTTGTCCAGTGTGGTAAATGCCTTGTTGTTATGCCAGGACAGGGAGTCTCCGGCATTGCCTTGGTATTCCCCCAGCCTCAGACGGTACCAGTCGCTCTCAGGTTCCAGGCGGAAGCTGTTGTACTCCGCAAACACATGGCGCCCCTGCCAGTCCTCCATCGCCACACGCAGCTTGTAGGGGGCCTGCCTGGTCAGCCAGTAGAGGTGCTCCAATCCCAGCCAATACTCTCCATCCAGGTTCCCAAAGCCTTGCTGTGGGTAGAGGTTACGACAGACTGGAGTTGCGTTTTACTGCAGCATTTGGGTGTTTTACTGAACAGCTTTTAAAATGTAATATCGGTGAACAAGTTTTACTTAAAATCTCAATGTGATATCATGCTTATTTAATTCTGTGGTAGATTTCTATTTCATTATTCTGAACAGAAAGATACTTTTGATTCGCTGAGCTGTTTTTCTGAATTTATTGCCCATCTGGTTGATTGTCGAGTAAAGTAACTAAGAATTAACGTTTAATTGCATTATGAGCTGAAACTGTGGAATGAAATACGTATGGGTATCCATGAATGAAATACGTATGGGTATGCAGGAATGAAATACGTATGGGTATGCAGGAATGAAATACGTATGGGTATGCAGGAATGAAATACGAATGGGTATGCAGGAATGAAATACGTATGGGTATGCAGGAATGAAATACGTATGGGTATGCATCACAACGATGGTGGCAACAGCACGTCAGATGTCATTACACGCTACGGAGTGCCTCACTTATATTGGCTCATTGCACAATGGACGTGAAAGCACCTTATACTGCTCCCAGGTCCTAAAGAAGTTAACTGATCCATCTTGTCTTCTCTGGATAACGGTCCAGCCTCCCTGGGCCATGGTCTGTTCACACCAGGCCTGTAGCAGACGGTTGGCACTCAGTGGGCGCAGCAGGTAGATTCCACTTGTGGTCTCGCCCGAATCCAGCGCCTGTTTGCAGTCCCGCCAGGGTCCTGGAGGTCCGATAGGTATGTAGATTCATGAATGCAGTTAGACAAACCTGCCCAGTTTGAAGCAGTATTAGTTTAGTCTATTAAGTCTATTAAATACTTTAATTTTTCCAGTTGAAACCCTCAGAGTCCTGAAAGTCAAAACTCAACTGTAAGAGAGACATTTTCTGATCTGTAACCTGCTAGCATGTTTCATTAGTCAAAAACAACATTCCCCTACTTAATCAAGCCTACTTCAAGCCTACGCGCCACAGGGTATTCCCTGACACCTCACATCGTTGACAAGTGCTCAGCTTGAGGCCACAAAGCTCCACAGATTTGCATCAAGTTGGAAGGGGAGCAACATGGGCTAAAAAAATATAATACAATCCTTAATTATTATTTAATCAAATTTTAATTTTCACATGACCATTCAAATACTCAAACTCGAAGTTTTAATTCACACCAAATACTGGAAAACAGTTCTTTATTAACCCAGGCCTGTCCTTTATACTGCTTTTGAAATTCCTTTGTAACACATGTTAAATGTCTCATGTCACTCTGGAAAAGATAACCGTGTACTGCATGAATAGACAAAGAAAGGTTTATGACACTCCAAATGAAGTGGCTATAAGTGTCCAGCTCTTCAATTTAAGGTGCTACTTCAAAATAATTTCTGTACACAGAGAGGAAATTGCCTTTTGACCAAATACAATCCTCACTTTTTGGAAATAAAAGAACATTTAAAAAAACAAGAAAGCAGACAAGCCTAGTTCAGCCGGCCCACAATAGATAGTGTTGCCATCTCAAGATAACCGTGTACTGCATGAATAGACAAAGAAAGGTTATCACACAAATGTCACACACTACGTTTTTATCACTACGATAGTTTTCCCTTGACCAACTAATCGCGCTGCAAGATATTTGACGGATATGTGAATTTTAGACCCAAGGGTGACATTGGATGTAAAAGATTAGTTCCCTTTCTTGACATGGTACAGATATTTAGTAATGGGAGGCTAATTCAGCGTGACACCGAGACAAAGGCTTCAAAGGGTTCAACAAGTATCTCTAGGCTAAGCTGGGAGACAGTCCTGATAATCTGTTATTATATACATTAAAGTGTAGTCCCGCGGTTAATGCTGACTCCTGCTTGGTTCCACTTTGGCCAGACCCTGTCCATCAAGGTGGCCACATATCTACATGGTTTGCCTTGTAATCTCAAACATTCCAGTTGGGCTCACAAAGCGCGTTGCAGAGAGGGTTCACCTAGTAATTTCATTGCCCTATGGAGGGCTGTGATTAAACACACTGCTGATTAATGGGAGGTTTTAAAGGGCTCCTTTCAAATGGGAGCAGTTTTATGCTGACAAATGTGTATCCTGGTGACCTATCCTGTAGGTGCTCATTTTCTGTGTTTATTTTTTGCAGGACCGCATAAACGGAGCCAGCCAGGAAGAGTGAATGTCTCTTAGTGAGTGAGTGAGTGACTGACTGACTCCTCAATGGAGTCTAGCGACTGCTGAAACGTGTAATGCCGTGGCGTAGTGGTTAAAGATAGTGCCTCTCATGTGGAAGACCTAAGATCGAATCTATTGAGAGCAATGACATATATTAATTATTTCTGGTAGATTCCCTGATTCTCTCGTCTTTTCACTTATTATGCCATGAAATGAAATAGCTTTGGCAGACTCGCTAGCAATTGCTCAATTCTTATGACTATTCCAGTAAGTTAGTGGATACCGGTAAAGCTTATTACTGGCTAATCTGCTGTTAAAACGGCCAGTGGCAAATGCCATACATAGACACTATTTGTGGTGGAGGTAAACTTAGCAAGAAACGTTAGTTTAACTGTATCAATGTCATTTAGGAATGGCCAATTAACTATTAAAACGGCCAGTGGCAAAAGAGGATTTGTTCAGGATAGAGACAAGAGGCTATACTGACACCTGGCAAATGTACAGCTCTGTGGTATAGTGGTTAACGACACAGCCTTTCACATGAGTGATCCAGGTTCAAATCTTGAGATGGCAACACTATCTATTGTGGGCTGGCTGAACTAGGCTTGTCTGCTCTCTTGTTTTTTTAAATGTTCTTTTATTTCCAAAAAGTGAGGATTGTATTTGGTCAAAAGGCAATTTCCTCTCTGTGTACAGAAATTATTTTGAAGTAGCACCTCAAATTGAAGAGCTGGACACTTATAGCCACTTCATTTGGAGTGTTGTGGCTGTACAGTAACATGCTATACATTCCATCAGTGAAGGGTTCAGCACATGATTCAACATGCACTTATTTGCTGAAGAGGAGAATGAAGTCAAAAACTCCCCAAAACAAGCAAACGGCTGCAGTAAAGGCTAGGCGAAGCATCTGAAAACACGATACCATGAGTTTGGTGATGTCCACGGGTTGCAGACTCAGTGCTGTTATTGCAGGCCATTGATTCGTGACTTAATAAAAGCAAATAAAACAATGACTGTAGATCAGCACTGAACTCCTTGCAAACACACATCCTCCACAGTTAGCGCAGATCAATGTCAGTCAAACATGGACACAGAGGTTTGTGTATTGATGTGATGACCTCGCATTTATTAAAAAGCTCAATATTTGCTCTGTCATTCTTGAAACATATCCTAGTGAGGATGAATGATTTAGAACACAGTAGATGTACGTTGCTGTAGTAACCTTAATACGGAAGTACTGTTTTTCAAACACAACATGTCACGTAAACAAGAGGGTGAATTTGTTTTGGTCAGGATCGAGGGAAAAAGCGGGGGCCAAGGGTCTCCCTCAGGTCCACGCCAGCAGCGCACCCTCAAGGTCCACACTATGTTGCAAAATATGTTGACTTCGGCGTTCACGTATTGACGCGTAGGTAGTATGCATTTGTGTGCATATGGGACGCAGATCTAAAGAGAATGGGTTGGCATTTCGCCTTAGGCAGGCGCAACAGGGTTCCTCAGTGTAAGGTGACTAATGTAAACACTCCATCCCCCTGTGAGTCATGCTCCCTGACAGCGTTATCTAGGGAAGAGCCATGTGGTATACCAATAGTTTCTCAGTCACTCATTAAGTAGATATGCATTTATTTATTGTTACGCCTTTTTTCTACTTTGCTGCATTGACCCGTCCATCATTCTTGTTACTATATTTTTTCTTTTAATACCATATTTTGTATGTATAAACTTTATCAAATGTGTTTTGATTTGACCTAACCCAGACTGCAATTTTTATTTTGCTGTCCTTTGATTGTGTCAACAACAACAACAGTAAGTGTTAATGAGGGGGCACAGGGTGGTGTTCAGAGGAACTACACAACAAATGCTTGCTCTGTTTCTTCAGCACAGCTGGGTGACCAAAAAATACCTTACAGTTGAAGAATATCCACTAAGGTATAAAGGTTTCTTGAAACGTTTATACCAATATTTTTATTAAACAAATGCAAAGAAAGGTACAACTATAGAAAATGCATATTTATGATAAACAGTGTAGAGTTTTTGGTCTATAATGTTACTGTTTTCTCCAAACAGTTCCCTTCAATTGTTTTTCATGGTATTCAATGCTTTCCATACTGTTTTTCTGTATAAAACATTTACATACAGCCCTATCCATATAGCACAATTCCCACGAGATTCAAGTAAACATTAGTGTGTGTGTGTGTGTGTGTGTGTGTGTGTGTGTGTGTGTGTGTG